>PQWD01001863.1:11578-26710 GCA_019425675.1 Leucinodes orbonalis
CTGCGAAGAATTCAAAGGTTGTGCGTGAAGTCAGCCAATCCGCACTGGGCCCGCGTGGAATATTAAGTCTATACACCCTATACGGGTAAGCTCGTGCCCCTCGGTGTAGACGTTTAATGAGCTAATGATGAAATAAAGCTCACGCTATAGTTCCAAGGAGGTAGGCCGAGATAATGGAGCGCCACTTTGTACAGTCCTGACATACTTCTAGCATCATTAGCATCCATCAGTTTTGATACAAACGCTTTTATTCGTCCTACTTGGGACCCCAGACTTTAGATTTCATAATATCAATCCGCGAGTATAACTCACTCCATTGGTCCTGGAATGACTTTGACTTGTGAACTAATTCTTGCAGTGTCGCATATCTCAGCTGCGTATGTAAGACGGGTAGGACGCATTGCTTAAAAAAATGCGGAATCGTCGAGGTATTGACATTTCTAGGTGGTGGACTCTATACTGAGCCGTCTGGTAGTATCCACCTGCTGTGCCAAGATATCATCCCGTAAAAAGTGTTTATGCACTTTTGTGTTTCGGGGTTAAGGCACTGTAGTTAGTAAAATTACCGGGTATAGAGACCTAACATCTGTCTGTGTCGAGCACAGTGCGGCATTGACGGAGAATAAAACTGTCTATCAGTTCTTGGTCTGTATAATGCCACTCGGTCATGGTCAGGCGTTTTACTTACCACCCATCATGTTCATGCACGCCTGCGAAGAGATTCGAAGGTTGTCTGTGAAGTCGTCCAATCCGCACTGGGCCCGCGTGGACGACTAAGGCCTAATCACCCTATACGGGTAGGCTCGTGCCCCTCAGTGGGGACGTTTAATGAGCTGATGATGATGATGATGAACCATCATGTGAGCGTCCTGACCGTCCTGTATATTTTAACATGAAAAAAGTACCTAATGTAACTTGCGTAATGTCGCCAAGCCTAACTGAATCATCTTACTAGCTTCCCCTTCCCTAACATAGAAATCCTATTTATCATTTCTATTACATTGGTTGGTCTATCATTAATTTCATCAGGCTTTGAGAGGCAGATACACTTTAATTTTCTTAAGTAACGTTATTTAGCATATAACTCATATTTTTTTGTATTTTGAATGAGTGGAAACTTAACTGTTCTGTATAATATTTGTATATGCTAGTGATTTTATTTGGATGTACTGTATGATTCCTTAAAATAATAATAAGGTTTTCAAACAATTTTTATGTAAGTTTGTACAAAAATACTGTCTTTAAATACTCCCCATATCTAACAAAACTATATTTAACCATAGTCAAGAGTTTCGTACTCAAGACTACAAATAGCCTTTCAACGCGAAAGCGTAATGAAAACAAAATGGCCGCGCCCGATAACTAATTAAAAGCGATAAATAATTGCGGTTAGGTATGCAACCGTTTGCTACATTGCCAGTTGGAAGAAGCAAAACTAAATTACTAGAAATTAGTTATTTAACTACGAGGCTAATTTATCTAGGTAGCTAATTACTGTAGTAGCAAATATCGTCACTTGAAATAGGGGTATAACACCCATTCCCAGATGGGAAGGGATCCTTATTTGAGTTCATCAGCTCCACCTCGTACGTACGTTCCCACCGAGGGGCACGAGCCTACCGTGAAGGATTTATAGGGCTTAGTCGTCTACGCGGGCCCAGTGAAGATTGGCCGACTTCACACACAACCTTTGAAATTCTTCGTAGGCGTGCGTGGGTTTCCTTACGCTGTTTTCCTTTAACGTAAGAGCGTCGGATAACGTATATATAATTTCGCAAATTCGTAATACATTGGTTAGAGGCGCGATTTGAATCTGCACCCTCTAGATCGGAAGGCAAAAGTCCATACCAAGGAGCTACCGACGCTTAATCAATCAGCCCACCATCGTCCACTGCAGAAAATAGGCCTCCCCCAATGAGCGCCAACCATCCCGGTCCTGAGCAGCCTGCATCCAACTTCCACCAGCCACCCTCCTCAAATCGTCGGTCATTTCAATTAATTTAGTAGAAAAACTGTGAGGCCTAGAAACTGTCGTCTCGAGTGACAAACGCAGAACAATATTGACAGAAAATAATTACTGTCTACAATGGTTTCAATATTGCATCTGTCATTGTTTTTTTCGAACTGACTACTGCTGTCGGTGGCAGATGACCTTTACAGCTTTAAGAGGCAATTGGCGAGCGCAGATGGCTCTCAGCCTTAAAATTTACACAACGAGCCTAAGGCCGTCCCAGAGTGGGACTTAAACATTGGCTTAGGGCGTTGCGGTAGGTATCACTTCAGTGGAGCAAATTAATTGGCCTACTTAACGGAGTAAATAAATATTCGATACATAGTTCATAGTGATTTCTTCTTCAACTTGTGTTATTAATAAATAGTGGTCTGAGCGTCAATTTTATAATTCGCTGTTTGATCCGGAGTTCGTGGTGTCAAATCCTGTGAAGAATTAAATATGTTAAAATAACTGTAATTTTAAGCATTTTTTTCTTAATTTTGTAGTGGTTGTTGAATTAACCGATTGATTGAATAGAAATCGATTCCGTGGCTCGGCGGCCATGTTAAGCATCCAACCCCCATCTGCACATACGGCAGACGTTACTTTTAAACCAAATCAAAGATCGGATGGTAGTTTGGAAACTGAAAACTAAAGCACCAGGGTCTGCTTGATTGGTCAATAATCTGACCATACCTACTGGATAAGAAAAACGATACTCCACAATCAAGTGAAACTAACATGGCTTTCCAAAAGGTGAATCCTTCACATTCCAAAATATTAAGTAGATATTAAGTCCAGGTATGCAGTAATGAATAAAATCGACATATATCAATGCAACATATTTACACTACCTCATCGAGTTTTAACGACGATTTAAACAAAATTATCATCAATTCAACGAAGTGTAATATTTATTTAGTGATAGCGTGACTCAAGTTTATCGAAATGCATAATGTGGTGTGGGAGACGATATTTATTGACGTTTTCTTAAGTCCCAGCCATAATTTACGAATGAAATAATTTTGGACTAAAATATAATTGAGATCTAAGTATATATCAGTATGTTTGAATAATTTCTCTTGTTTCAACATTTTTAAAAAGATGTACACAAGTATGTTTATCCGTTGTTTAGTTTCCAAATTACATTCAGGCCAAATGCTTAGTTTGGGACTAGATGGCGCTATGTGTATGTCAGTAGATATTTATAATTATTATCAATTAAAATATACTTATGTGACTTGAAGACCCCTAGTCTATTAGTATAACTATTTCTATGGAATCATTTTTTAGTAAATTATATCACCACCTTATAACTCTAAGAAATTGACATTTGTAACTCTAAGAAGTAAAATCCAAAAATTTCCTTCATTCAATTAAGCCTTTGCAAGTCACTTTTGAATCGTCAATTATTATACTGAACATATATTTTTATGGGTCTACCGGTTCGAAATCCGCAAGAAACTTTAGCTCAACTAATATAAACTCTGCTTAAAATCTTTCAGAAAATTTATGAAATTAATAATAGATTGTAAACTAATACTGCAATGCACGAAACGGGAGCACACCAGTGCGTTCCATATCAAGGCATTAATAAATTGAAGAGTACATTTCTCGACAACACTTATTAAATTAACGAGTGCAGAGCTAATAGAAATTAGTGCAGCACTAAAGGTTCTTGTAATAACGTGTTATATAAATTAAATCTAAGCACTGTGATATAAATAAGTGGGAGAGATGGCGTAAGCAACTAGAATTGCAGTGGGCCGGACTCGTATGTCGCAGATCCAATGGCCGTTGGAGCAGACGAGTTCTGGAGTGGCGACCGCGTCTTGGCAAGCGTAGCGTAGGACGCCCTCCGGTCCGATGGACTTGCCAAAGATTGCTAGTGGAGGAAAGCAGAGGATACAGACGCAAAAAGAGGAGCTCTTTGACCAGCAATAAACTGCAAAAGGTTGAAGAAAGAGACTGATATGGAGTAGTGCTTGCTAGCGCGTTCGGTGAACGCTCGTGCAAGCTGTGGCGTACACTCCATATGTGCAAATAAGCAGTGCCCTGTGTATCGGATGGGTGACATATAAATGCTATTTGTACTCTGTGTTGCTGGGGCCACACTAACGGGAAATGACATTAAATATCACGATAATAGGCTTTAATTTTAAGTGTAGCAACTACGTTTGATGATGATATTTTCCTATCACTGGAATATTTTCTTATGTACCTCACGAATAATGTCTACATGGGACATACCTTGCTATGTTAAAAATGGGTTGATGCCGAATTAAGTTTTCAAAATAATTTTGTCACTTACGAATTGATTTCACACTTCGTCAAAGCCACATCCGATGGGTAGGGATCCTTTTCTTATTTGGTTACTTAGTTGTCAGGGGCGATCCTTCGCCCTTGACAACTTAATGCCTAAGTAAATTATGATGTTTTAATTCAATAAACGCTCAGCGTCGGTGGCTCAGTGGTGTGGACTGTCGCCTTCCTGCCGGGAGGGCTGAGGTTCAAATCCCGACACGTACCAATGTATTTTCGAATTTTCGAAAAATATATGTACGTTATCCGACGCTCTTACGGTGAAGGAAAACATCGTGAGGAAACCTTCATGCACGCCTGCGAAGAGATTCGAAGGTTGTGTGTGAAGTCGTCCAATCCGCACTGGGCCCGCGTGGACGACTAAGGCCTAATCACCCTATACGGGTAGGCTCGTGCCCCTCGGTGGGGACGTTTAATGAGCTGATGATGATGAATTCAATAAACAACCTGGTAATATCATACAAATTAACTAGATAGTAGATTCGGTACCAAGTCATCTAGATAGGTACCGCCGTAGTGCCAGATACCGTCCCGGGAAATAGATGGGTTTTGCACTTCCGTGTTTCGGGATGAGGTCACTGTAGCTAGAAAAAATACCGGGTATAAGAGACCTAACATCTGTTGTCTCGGGTGACGAGCGCCGTGTGGCATTGATCGAGAATAATAACTTTCTGGTTTCCTCACGATATTTTCCTTCACCGTAAGAGCGTCGCATAAGCGTAAATATAATTTCGAAATTTCGAAATCACAAGGTGCGTGGCAAGATTTGAACCTGCAGCCTTCCAGATTAGGCAACAGTCAGTCAACGAGCCTCCGACGCTCATATCCCCTAGTTACAAATAACAAGTTTATAACACAATTTGAACTATATAATTGGGGAGAATTTATATTTTAATATAACTATATTAAGCTCCAGGAAACAAACACAAGTGCAAACGAGAGGCGTTAAAAATCAGCGTTAAGTTTATTTTCAAATTAAAATTCCAACTGCAAATAAATAAATCGCGATGGTTGTCTGCCGTCGTTATGCCCGCCTCCGAGCATCGAACCGACGGCCCGGAAAATTAATTATATAGATATTGACCACTGAACTTATCATTCGTACTGATTTTGTATTTGCTCGGTAAGGGATTACTTTGTGCTCATTGTTGGGTTAAATTGTTTGAATATGATGTATGGATGTTTTTATTATCAGGTGTTATATTATGTAAGAATTATATTTCTTCGATAATAATAATATTGGCTTGAGCCTACAGACATGCTGTTTGTGAAGACCTGCACACTTTAGATGGACGTTACAGGCACAATGACTTCTCTCTTTTTTCCCAAAAAGAGCGTTATCACCATCAGCTTATTAAACGTCCCCACCGTGGGGCACAAGCCTACCCGTAAAGATTATATAGGCTTTATGATTTCCACGTGGACATTTCCGTAGCGGTTGACATCCATCCACCGTTAGATAAACAAGTAACTAACTGGACGCACAATCTCACTCAACAAGTGTCCGCGGCAAAATTCTGCCTATCACGTCAGTTGGGCAGAATTTTCACTCATCACGTCGCTCGCGTCGGTGGCTCAATGGTGTGGACTGTCGCCTTCCTACCGGGAGGGCTGAGATTCAAATCCCGACACGACATGTGTTTTCGAATTTTCGAAAATATATGTACGTTATCCGACGCTCTTACGGTGAAGGAAAACATCGTGAGGAAACCTTCATGCACGCCTGCGAAGAGATTCGAAGGTTGTGTGTGTAGTCGTCCAACCCGCACTGGGCCCGCGTGGACGACTAAGGCCTAATCACCCTATACGGGTAGGCTTTTGCCCCTCGGTGGGGACGTTTAATGAGCTGATGATGATGATGATGACGTCGCTCGCAACATGTCATAGTAACATAGTTGTTGGCTCGTGGTTTTAATTTTGTACCCTTTTAATGACGCCGAAGGTCAAATTTTAATGAATAATTTTGTAAAACAACGTATTTGTCAAGCGGCTCGGACATTTTTTGGTTGATATTAACTTCGTGATTGTTCATCTAAGCTTTGTAATGATTGTTTATCTAAGCCGCCACCTTAACCATCCGACCATCTGGTTGGGGATCAGCCTACACTTCATTTTCCGTTACGCGGACGCCACTCGAGAACCTTTCCGGCCCATCGGCCATCGGTTCTACGCACTATGTCCCCTGTCCGCCACTTTAACATGCTTATCCTGTGGGCTATATCGGTCACCGATTCTCTTACGGATCATTTCACCAAGTAACCAATAGCATTAACATTTAGGCTAAAACCAATATGCGCTTGACTTTTGCCCAGATTATCTGTGAAGCCATCTGTGCCAAAAAAGCTTAGAGTATCAAATATACTCTAAGCCAAAAAGCATAAAAATTAGACATCAGAAATTTATTGATCACAAGAAGTAAAAGTGTAATAAAATATTATCATCTTTTCACTTTCACAAACTTATCTATTTTGTAACATAATCGGATGAAGCAACTATTAACATAAACAATAAATTTAATTGCCGTACCAAACATGTTTGAGCAGATACCAACCTTTAAATTAAAGGCTTTTGACAGATACTTTTAATTTAACTTTTAACATCGTATCAACCCAGGTATCAGGTAGTTGAGTGAAACACAACTCAATAACCGAGTCGTGATTTTAAAACTAATGAGATGCACACTCATTAGTGCTGTCCCACAAAACGATTGTAACAATCACATCACTAATCTAACATAGTGAGGTGTTAAAAAACCAATTGGTATAAATAAAGTGCGGGTCGAATAAAATAAAAGTCGAATAAAAAGAACACACGCGACAATCTGGGAGATCTTAATTGGCCCGCGGTATGCGAGGAATGACACGGTTTTTTTTTCTGTGACGTTTTTTCCCGCGTCTTTGGTTTGACTTTTTTTTCTCATTTTTTACTCGTCGAAGACGTGATTGTCTTCGGCGTTGCGGCCAGTTCGTCTCTGTCACGCGGCGACTGTCAGTCTGCCGGGTCGTTTTACTTTTAAATCAAAGCAAATTTACGCGAGCTAAACTCGTAAAAAGCCGTGTTTGTTTCTCTGATTGTTTGTCCGGCAAAAACGGCGGCAAACGGAGTGATTTGATGGAATTCCTTTTCGCGTCCCCTACGATTGTTGCTGTTAGAAATATTATAAAGATTCTGTTTATAAGTTGCTTAATTTTATCGATACGGAGTTAAAAAAATCCCTTGTGGGATCCACAGTGTTGTATACTGCCGTGAAGTAGACCATTGGCCCTTGCTGCTGTTGCAATAAAAAAGTACCTAGAGGTTTTTGCAAAAAGTCGTTCTATCAACAATCGCTTACGAACACGCTGTCTCAAATTAACTTTATAGCTGATGTTATTTTCCATCCCTAGAGGGACTCTATTCAAAAACCAGATGTCAACACCTAGAATATCGTCCCGAAAATAAGACATTCTAAATTTTGCCAGGTTATTAAAAGTGGACTTGTTCGTTCATGCATATAAATCTTACTGCATCCCCAAAAATTAACCAGCAACTCTCACATAAATCGACTAACCTAATTCGGTGTGGTAAAAAACAAAATGGCCACTTACACGTAGTAACAGCTGAGGTCCTGAGTGATGACCAATTCCAGAGCTGCCGAGCGCTACAACGGGACTCTGAAATACTACTTAGTACGACAGAACACTAATTGGCTTTACAAAACCGACGTAATTTTGCCGTAAGGAATTGCTTTCGAAACATACAATAAGAAGCTAACGCTTTGGTGCGTCTTTTTGGCGTTTAGGAGGTTATCGTCTTATTAGTTTTATTTCTTATTGAATCATCTCAAATCACTGATGGACATAGGTCATCCCTATTGTGTCAGATAACCCTGTCCCCCGCTTACCTCCACCAGCGACCTTTCGCAAGTCGTAGTTCAGTCAATTGGTCCTTTGGTCCCACGCTACGCTTTCCAAGACGCGGTCTCCACTCCAGAACTCGTCTGCTCCATAAGCTGTCGATCTCGGCTACTATCTTATAACCCACCAATCCGCATTAACCGAGTAGATAATCGAACGCGCTAGAGGCTTCGTCATCCTTCAAGATATAAGGGGCTGGGAGTGGTATTCTTTTCATCATCTAACATCATTAATAATTTAACAATTTTATCCTTTTGAACGCCAGAAATCCAGACACAATAGAATTTACTTGGTTGTAGACTCGATACTGAGTCGTCTAGTTAGGTACCGCAGTGCCAGATATCTATGCACTTTTGTGTTTCGGGATGAGGGCACTGTAGCTAGTGAAATTACCGGGTATAAGAGACCTAACATTTTTTGTATCGGGTGTCGGGTGCAGTGCAGCATTGATGTAGAATAATAACTGTTTATTAGTTGTTGGGCCCCTTAAATGCCGCTCTGTCATGGTCAGGCGTCTCATACTCCATCAGGTGAGCGTCCTGACCGTCCTGTTCACCTCGTAACATAAAAGACCTTTCGTTTCTTACGCCTTTGGGTGCATTAGCGTTCAACGGGTTAATTAAAACATGGGAATGACAAAACCAAAAGTAAATAAGCAATTCATTAATAGCTACTTTTTAATTTTAAAAAGTCAGTTTGTAACGAAACTATAGACAAGAGTACGCGGCAACAGATAATAAAATCACAAAACATCCAAAGCGTTTTGTTAATCTATAAAATACAAACAGATGTATCATTTTATAGTCCCAATGGATTTTATTGTGGCTAATACCGTAGGTGTTTAATGGTTTCCTAGGAAGCCATGTTTATTGGTCATCGGCGGTATCGAGCGCTAATTGTGACCAATATTTTAATTCTGATTCTGCCTACCAATTTTGGTTCTGTTTGGACGCATTTACACCGACGCGTGATTTGAGTAATCATTTTTTATTTGATATAGATTTGGAGCGATATCGAAGGGTGAGGGATGGTATCCCTTTTTTCCACGTTCATTTTTATTGTGAAAGTCGCTTTGGCAATAATATTAATGGACAACTTCTTTAATTGTTGAAAGATAGATCAATTATCCAAAACGATTATCAAGGAAGAGAACTAAAGTTACCGACATAACTCGCCGGGTTAGCAAGTTAAAGTAGCAGTCACGTATATCGTAGAACCGATGGCCGTTGGAACAGACGAGCTCTGGAGTGAAGACCGCGTCTTGGCAACCGTAGCATAGGATGCCTGGACCCGAAGGACTGACTTGCGAAATATTGCTGATGGAGGCTGGATGAGGAAAGCGGACGACAGGGATATCTGGCGCAAAATGGGAGAGACCTATGTCGAGCAGTGAACTGCAACAGACTGAAGAGAGAGGACCAATGTTATCGCAAAAAGAGTGTTGCTAAACCTGAACCTGAAAAAAGGAGACAGAAAAATAAATATAGGAAAGGAAAGACCATGGTATTACGTCAGTCAAGCCGCCTCATTTGTGTCGAAGCATGGACTCTTTTAATTTGTCTAGGACATTCTAGATGAATTAAGACTTTTTGATTTATGATGAGCTTGCTCTTGAGCACAGACTATCCTAATAGGAGAGACGTGTTTTAAATTGGAGCGAGCTTGCCCAGAATTGCCTATTCGGGCATTCTTGCCCTATTCACTCGTTATTTGAATGTCACAGGGTTGTAAGTTGTAAGTAGCTAAGATCATTCTCATCCCAACCTTAATATTTTTCCATATCTCGTTGTTTATCCTGAACAAAAATATACCAATATAAAATATGTAATTATTATTATAGTTTATAAATAATGTGAAATCCATTGTGAGAGAGTGAAATTACTATCTTGTATTCC
The DNA here is from genome assembly GCA_019425675.1 of Leucinodes orbonalis. NCBI lineage: Eukaryota > Metazoa > Arthropoda > Insecta > Lepidoptera > Crambidae > Leucinodes > Leucinodes orbonalis. Next base: position 21,685 of record PQWD01001863.1, read on the forward strand.
CAATAAAATTGTTTTAAAAATTAAAGGCTTAAAATGAGGCTTGTTACAACACTGTGTAATGGCGGCCAAGTTAACAAGGGTGCAGGGCTCGCCCGGACACGCCCTAACAAGGTGCTAGTAAACCAATTATTACGGGCTGTAAACGTGGTCCAGAATCATTGGATTTCCGAGAAAAAAACCCAACTGCAGCCATGGAATTTGGTCAAGACTGAGTTCGATTTGTTAGTGGTTTTGAGAGGTTGATTCTTTATGACATTGTTTTTAGTGTCTACTTACATAAAATAGAGGCAGGGTATCCAGTGGCGTGCACTCCATGTATGCAAATAAGCAGAGGGAAAACATATTAAATCATTCTCACTTATTCATCCATTTTCCTCTATATATTAGAAACCATAGGCTATGTGTTGTCATTAACAGCACTCAATTTAACAAAAATGTAAATAATTTATTGTTTTTGCGATAAGTGTCACTCACTGTGCATACCCTACTCATAATCTCTGTGCACGCCACTAGGCATCCTACGTTTTTACTTTGGCACCCAAATTAATTTTATCTGCCCTTGGTATACCCTGCATATCGAATGATGCTCTAATATCCTGCTAACATGCATGACACCAGTTTCAGTGTCACGCTAACACGCATTAAATCAGCGAACGAGGCTCTAGCGTCACGATAACACGCATGACATCAGCAAACGAGACTATTGCGTTATGCTTGCACGCGTCAGACCAGTAAAAGAGGCACAAGCGTCTCGCAAACAAGTATTATACCACTGAACGAGGTTGTAGCGTCTTATTCCTTTATTTTCGAAAGCACTTGACCGCAGAAGTTCTTCAAAGCTTCACCGGCTAAGTGGCGACCGCAGATGGCTCTCAGCCTGAAGTTCCTTTAGTCCTGTTAACATGCATAAGACCAGCGAACGAGAATGTAGTTAGCACCTTCGTTAGACTAACGTGTTAAGCTTTGACCTCCTCAATGCAAAAGGGTATCTCTCTTCAACCTATCGCAGTCCACTGCTGGACGTAGGTCTCCCTCATTTTGTGCCAGACATCCCGGTCCTCCGCTTTTCTCATCCAGCCTCCACCACCTTTCGCAAGTCGTCGGTCTATCGGGCCGGACGGCGTCCTACGCTACGCTTGCCAAGACGCGGTCTCCACTCCAGAACTCGTCTGCTCCAAACGGCCATCGGTTCTGCGACATACGTGACTAACCCACTGCCACTTCAACTTGCTGATCCGGCAGGCTATGTCGGTAACTTTATTACTCTTACGGATTAAATCATTTCTGATCTTATCCCTAAGAGAGACTCCAAGCATAGCTCGCTCCATTGCGCGTTGAGTGACTTTGAACTTGTGAACCAATCCCGCAGTCAGTGTCCATGTCTCAGCTGCGTATGTGAGGAAATATTTTCTAGCAGGGGAGGTTTTAACTTCAGTGTGTGCCTTACGCTCACGTGTCTCATCATTGCTTACTTTCCTTTCTCTTGCTACCTCCTCTTTCCTCTTGCGTTTTATGTGAGTATATTAAATGTATGTGTGTGGATATGGGTGCTAAATAAATTTTGGTGTGATTTTGTTTCTAGAAAGTTCTCACAATATATAAACCAAAATTACTCATGTAACGAGTATCCGTAACCGCTGCACTCAAATATGCACAAGGAACCCTAAAATGGCTTCCAAAAAATCTCTCATTTTGTTTTGTAATTAAAACAAAGCCGTAAAACTGAATGGGTCAACTAACGAGTTTGAACCAATTATTCACATTGATTGATTACTGTACAATTTATAAGGTAATTGAATAAAAATTATGTGTGGTAAAGACATTCGTATTTAGAGTTCACCACATAATATTGTCTTTTTAATCCAATTGTAATTGTACATATTAAATACAGAAATATAAGTATCTACCCGGCACTGAGTCGTTATAGGCTTTTTCTATTTAACCTACTGGAGATATCTCTCCCATATTACACTAGATATCTCTGGACTCCGCTTTCCTCATCCAGCTTCCAGCAGCGACCTTTCGTAAGTCGTCGGTCCATCTCGGGCCGGAGAGCGTCTTACGCTACGCTTGCCAAGATGCGGACTTCACTCCAGAACTCGTCTGCTCCAACCCTTGGGTTGTGCAACATTCGTGACCGGTTTGTGGTCGTATTTTACCGGAAATGATTTTGGTGTGATTAATTAATTTAATTGAGATAAAATCCGTACATAAGGGCTTGAAATAATCGTAGTTAAAATGGAGTATGTGTTTATTTATTCATATTTATTGCTGTTAAATGAAGACTATAGTAAAGAAGGTCATTATTAAGCCAAAGAAACGTTAAGGTTATTATTACTCATAACGTTGTTGTTCTAACAACACACCACATATCACGGACTACTGGCTGTATAGAAAAAAACAAATTTGTATAGTAAGATAAATCAAATATTTAACTGAGGCGACAAACAGACAGACGGGAAGTCCACTCCTTCGGGAGCACACACATTATGATGGCAGGAAATTGACTGTTTTCTTTACGGTTTTTAAAATGAGCCGCGCTTATGACTTTTTATTTTTTTATTTTGTTTTTTTTTTGTAGTCCACTACCATGCAAGACTAAGGCAAACTTATCAAAATGCCATTGCCTAAGTTGACATTTTATTTTCATAAAAAAAAGAAAGCAAGCTTTCAGACAACCTTTTAGTGGAATTGTCATGTACTTACCTTACTTCATTCCCAAAAAATGAACCTTAGGTTTGTTTGCTATTAAGTAGTTTCACTGTCTGTCCCCACTCTTAAATATCTAGAGATTAAGTACCAATACCTCTAGTTCACTGTCTATTATTTACATTTAAGGTTGTCTATATGTGCAAAGGCAGCCTTATATGACTTTTTCTCAGTTTTGATTTGCACTTATTGCAGTTGCTGCAATGAAACATTACCCTATTAGACTAGTAGTTCAAATAATACATAGATATTATCATCATCATCATCAGCTCATTAAACGTCCCCACCGAGGGGCACGAGCCTACCCGTATAGGGTGATTAGGCCTTAGTCGTCCACGCGGGCCCAGTGCGGATTGGACGACTTCACACACAACCTTCGAATCTCTTCGCAGGCGTGCATGAAGTTTCCTTCACCGTAAGAGCGTCGGATAACGTACATATATTTCGAAAATTCGAAAACACATTGGTACGTGGCGGGTTTTGAAACTCAGCCCTCCCGGTAGGAAGGCGACAGTCCGCACCATTGAGCCACCGACGCTCTCACAAAGACATTGATTTCATAATTAATAACAAGGATCATTTAAGTTTTATCATATACGAATACCAAAGGTTATTTCAAATTTATTACAAATGCATACTTTCAAACACTGCATTAGTCTAAAAATACATCTTAAAATGTAGCCCGAGGCATTTCATTAGGTCATTATTTTATGGGCCTCAAATTTGAGCGGTAAAGGGTATTATTTGGGCCAATATCAAGCCCATAATTGGAGCTTCTCAGAATGCAAGTATGATATGTGGCAGGCGAGTTATAGCTGCCTTTTGGAGACTTAGATGGAAAAAGGCTTAAGAGAACATTTGATGTTTTTGAGAAAATATGAAAAGCTATAAACGTCAGTGGCTCACTGGTGTGTACTGTTGCCTTCCGATCTGAAGGGTGCAGGTTCAAATCCTGCCAAGTTCCAATGTTTTTTAATTTAAATAATATGTACGTTTATCTGACGCTCTTAAACAAAAAAGCTTATGACATTATAAATAATACTAATTTAAGTATTAATTAACGTAGAAAGTAAATAGATGTGTTAGTTTGTTTTTTCTTTAATTCTCAAAAACATTTACACAAATAAATGAACACCTTCCAAGTATAAATAAATAGTTTTAAGAACAACAGGAACTCGTTACAAATAGGTACAAAATAAAAAAAGATTTCACTAAACATATTCTAGCACTGAAAAAGCTGACCCAATTAACCTATTGCCATTTAGTGCTGTTCAGGTGACAAAAGCCAAAACGTGGGATAGGTCACTTTAGTGGTGGTGGTTTCGAAATTTTTGTATACAATGTTATTAAAGATTACGATGTTAAAAAGATAAAAATGAGGAGGTTTATTTTGGTAACTTTTTGTATTTATCTCGATAAATACTGACTACTTATTTGACTGGGAGGGAAACTTATCAGAATGAAAATGCTTCTACAAATAAATATAAATAAATGAATGCACTTTTGTGTTTCGAATGAGGACACTATAGATAGTAAATTACCGGGTATAAGAGACTAAAAATTTGTTGTCTCGGGTGTCGGGCGCAGTGATGGAGGATTGATGGAGTAGCATAACTGTCTATCAGTTATTGGTCTCCCTCAATGCCGCTCTGTCATGGTCAAGTGTATCACTTACCATCAGGCAAGCAATCCTGTTCATCCTGTTTACTTGGTAATGAAAAAAAGACACTTTTCAGTAGAAAACTAATAAGAAATACCTTCACATAAATTCAACCTTTAATGGGAACCTACTTGAAGTCTTTTTTACGCAATGACATATCGCTGTTCGTAGCAGGTGCCCTTAAGAGCTTCACTGGATTGGCGAGCACAAGGGCGTCCCAGAGTGGAACACGAACCTCGACTTAGGGCGTAGCAGTTGGGGCTAGGTAACCTAGCCTACGTTTGGGGAAAAGCGACCAGGTACGTGCTGGCCACGCGAATAGGGACTGGTCGAACCTACAGGGATACTTCGGAGACTCAGTGGTGTGGACTGTTGCCTTCCGATCTGGAGGGTGCAGGTTCAAATCTCGCCACGTACAAATGTATTTTCGAATTTTCGAAGTTATATGTACGTTTATCTGACGCTCTTACGGCGAAGGAAAACATCGTGAGGAAACCTGTGCACGCCTGTGATTCAAGGGTTGTGCGGTCAACCAACCCGCACTGGGCCCGCGTGGACGACTAAGGCCTATACGGGTAGGCTCGTGCCCTTCGTCGGGGATGTTTAATGAGCTGATGTTGAACCTAGAGGGACTCGCGACGAAGGCTTCCAACTTCA
>PQWD01001864.1:0-19187 GCA_019425675.1 Leucinodes orbonalis
TCCTCACGATGTTTTCCTTCACCGTAAGAGCGTCGGATAACGTACATATATTTTTCGAAAATTCGAAAATACATTGGTACGTGTCGGTATTATGTATGTATTTGAAAACAATACATAAGTACCTATGCATTTCCGTGGTTGTTTTCCGCGGCGCTGTGTGAATGTCTTTGGACCTTAATATTTACATGTTTAGCGAAAAAAATGGTTTTAACTTTCTCCAGCTATAATAGTACAATTTTAGTATGTTGTGTGGATGGGTCATGAGTAGATAAGACCTACTAAAATATAATATTCATACATTAATATTACATCCGTAATTAGTAGATGATTCTCCACCATTTTTTTTAAAGACACAAGCTATTTTAACTTCTGCATGTCCAAAAGGATGATAAGACAAAAATGCTTTTCTGGTATAATTTTAATAAAATTAAATTGCAGTTTAGGTAATATTTGCTTAGTGGTGTGGACTGTCGCCTTCCTACCGGGAGGGCTGAGGTTCAAATCCCGACACGTACCAATGTATTTTCGAAAAATATATGTACATACGTTATCCGACGCTCTTACGGTGATGGAAAAACATCGAATGGATTCGAAGGTTGTGTGAAGTCGTCCAATCCGCACTGGGCCCGCGTGGACGACTAAGGCCTAATCACCCTATACGTGTAGGCTCGTGCCCCTCGGTGGGGACGTTTAATGAGCTGATGATGATGATGATGAATCTTATAATTGTTCTTTGTATCAAATCAAAACGTGGCATATTTTAGTTTCATCATCATTACAACCTAGAACGTCTACTGCTGAACGAAGGCCTCCCCTAATGATTTCCACGCGGACCGATCCCTAGCAGTTGACATCCATCTGCTACCCCCCACCTAAACCATATATTTATTTTTGACTCAAGATAAATTTCAGATAACATAAATTGTTTCGTTCGGCGTTCCTTAACGTAAGTGCGATCTCTCAGGTAACCGAGAGGTGGGCGTAGCCCAGGTAGCTCCGCCCACACCTGGCGCACCTTGACACGCCTACATTCGCACCTGTCTGCATTGCCTATGTCACACATACATATATTGTCGATTATTAATCATTTATGTCATTGTAAAATTGCATAACAGGTAACTTTAATTAGATGTCATATTATTTGACGACCCATTTGGAGTAGCGGTTGAGAGGTCGGTTGCTACACCAAGAGTTACGGGTTCGATCCCCGGGCAGTACAAACATTAATGTGTATGAACATGTCTGTTTTTAATGGTCTGGGTGTTTTCTTTGTATAACATGTATGAATTTACAAAAAAAAAACAAGCTTTACGCTTAACTGGGGGCTAGATGGCTATGTGTGAATGTAAAAAAAACCTCAAAAAATACTTTAATTAATTAAGACGCTTATGAATCGTCAAATTAAAAATTAATTTTTAAACTATATTGAATCTACCACCGGTTCGGAGAGTTGGTTCTACTGAGCAGACTCCGGCAAGAAACTCGGTAATTACTCTTCTTAATCGCCAATATATAGAGAGATGGTGCATCTAATTAGTTTAATATTGATCAAAGTAAGACTACAATATTTTCTATGTATATATAAATATTGTCTACCTTGAAGTCGCGATCGGCGCGCGCTACCTGCCCGCCCACCGTCACCTCGCCCACCTGGCCTCACCTGGTCACGCCCCTCCGTTCAAACATACCTACACCTCGCTTATGTTGCCCTGGTACACAATTATCATTAATATATTTTTTGATACTAGTAGTTTTTATTTGAAAAATGTAATACAGGAATTGTTAAAACGATTTTGAGTAAAGATTTTTTTTACATTTGACAAAATATAGCCGCCCACTATTTGAATAAAAAGGCCAAAATATTTTTTTTGTTAAAAAATGGTATGCACTTTCATATAGGTATATGAACTCAACTTTATAGATAATGTTTTTTTTTAATTTGTCCTACTATTTGATTTCGTAGCCAAATGGTAAAAACAGAACCCTTATAGATTGGTCAAGTTTGTCCGTCCGTATGTCACATCCTTTTTTCTCCGAAACTATAAGCACTACACTATTTAAACTTTGTAAGTATATGTATTCAGTGAACCGCTGTAAGGTTTTGACAAGAAACTTAAAAATAAAAATATTTCTGGGGTTCCCCATACATTGAACTGAAACTGAAAAAATATTATTTCAACGTACCCCCACGTGTGGGGATCAATGTGTAGATCACGATGAATGATATTGAGGTTTCTTATCTTTTTTAATAAATTGAATCGTTTGCGCAAGAGACACTTCTAAAGTTCAAAAAGTGTGCCCTCCCCCCCTCTAATTTCTAATCTGTCTGTAAAAATATTTCTTGCGCTAATTTATCATTCTTGAACATAAAAGATTTTAAACCAAACTAAGTGTTCAAAATGTTAACATAACACAAAAAAATGTATAGTTCTGCTCCTTGAGATTGACAAATCCTCAATCTCAGGGGGCGTTCAAATTCTCGTTTACCCCCCCTCGTCCTGCCGTCCCGCCTACCTCACCTCCGTGAATCACATTGACCTGTTCGACTTATCTATGCATACAGTATGTTAGCATTTTGTTTGCTTCATCACCGAGCACCGCAAAATGCTGGTATCCTCCCCGCAAAGCCCTAAGCCGAGGTTTGAGTCCCACTCTGTGACGCCCGCTCGTTGCGTAAAAATGTATAAGCGGCCATCAGCAGTAGTCAGTTTGAATAAAATATAGTGATATGCCGGTATATTTAGTGAAACAATAAGTTTTTTTATGTTACAAAGCGTAAAGTCCGCTCAGAACACTCATCAGATGGTACCTAAGTGATACGCCTGACACAGCATTGAAAGAGGCTAATAGCTGATAGACAGTCTTTATTCTGCATCACTTCCCGTCACCCGAAAAAACCATATTCTATATCCCCATAATTTTATTAGCTACAGTTCACTCATCCCAAAATACAAAAGTGCACACTCGTATTTCACAAGACGATATCTGGCACAGCAGTGGTACTTACCTAGACGACTCAGTACCGAGTTTACCACCAAGTAAATGTACAGTGTATAATTAATAAAATGGCGTCTACCCTGCCACACGACCACCTCAGAAACCATTCCAAACGGAGCCTCGAGCACCTCTTCCAATCGACGTTTAATGGCCGACAGATGGCGCGCACCTCTACCCTAAAAACTGTACAATAATAAAAGAGTAAAAGCCGAGCACGGCAAGACGAGTAATTATAAAATTAATTAATTAAAAACAAGTCGGTAGAAGCTGCAAACAGTTTGGACTTTCGTTATTAGTTACTTTCGTTATTTCTGTTATTATAATACGAGTACATATAGGCTGCTTTTACTGCTAAGGAGTTTTTAAACAAGTTGTTTGGTTTTAGAAAATATTAGAACGTAGCACATTGTCATTACTAAAGCAGATATAAACATATGTATATATTTTTTTGTAATCTAGAAGTTAAAAATAAAATTGTAACCAATGATACAAAAAGTTTGAAAGGGTGACTATCGAGTTTCTTGCCAGTTCATCTCGAAGATCTTACTTATTCGGAACCGGTGGTAGAGTCATAAAAATGTAATGATAACAATGGACGATTCAAAAGTATCTGTAAAAGATTTTTTTTAATACAAATATTTTTATTTTGAATTTGTTTAGTCAAGCTGCTAGAACATCGAGTCCTCGAAATCAGTTATACATTATATCTCTGCTACCCCTGTATCGAGTCACGCGACAATCCTTCGCTGTCGATAAATATTTGCAGAGATTTTCGCCTCTTACAGATATAATCAGTTGAAAACGAGAAAAGTTTTTCAATTTTCACACAATGCAAAGATTTAGAACCGACAGAGATTAGTTTCGATTTTAATTAAATAAATCTATGAAATTCGTGGATAAATAAAACGCGGGAGTTTAACTTTGCTAAGCTTTGCTCTGAACTAAGCCATTTTCATTCGCGATGAAAATTTTATCTGTTATTGAAGGTAATTACAATTTGGAGTTTTGATGAGCATTTCTAATTAAGAGAATCAATTACAGTAGTATATGTTACGGCTCGACCACAGTAATATTACGACGTCATAGAAAGAACGCTTTGAAACCTTACGCTTACGGAGAAATTCAAAGGTTATGTGAAAACGGCCAAACCGCACTGGGTCCGCGTGGACGACTAAGGCCTTTAATATCTTTATCACTACAGAATCTAAAATAAAACTTTCCTCTGTCTGTTTGGTACATATACTATCCAAACCTATAAAAAAATATATAGTACCAATATAAACCCGTGCGAAGTCGGAGCGAACTTATAAATCTATCAAATTATTATACCTATTAAAAATCATTACTTATTCTACTGAACCTTATATGGGACTGGGGTTTTATTAAGAAATTAAATAACGTTTGTTTCCGATGTATTTTTGAATCCAATCATGTACAATGGGTTGTCAAATAAAAAAGTTTACGTCGGAATGTTAACCCAAAATGGCGCTCCTAGCACCTCGCGCACGACCCGCTTCCTCTAATCGCCCCCGCAAAAATACCTCAATCAAATTAAAGTACGGCGAAAGGCTTCGCTTTTAATTACATTAAAAAAACCTCTCTCGCCCCGGGGGAGATAATCCCGATTGCGGATTCAATAAAGCGCCAACAATAACCAGGGTTTACGTAACATTAGCATTTGAGTTGCAAAGTATTAGTTGGTAGGGACAATGGGCGTCTTAAAACAGATTATTCCCTGGTAATTATAATTTTATCTCATAAAATCCTGTACATATCTACCAGGTGGTAGACTAAGTATCTATTTCGTCATCTACCGCAGTACCAGATATCGTCCTATAAAATAGTGTTATGCACTTTTATGTTTGAGATGAGGGCACCGTAGTTAGTAAAATTACCAGGTATAAGAGATCTAACATCTGTGATCTCGGATGACGGGTGCAGTGAGGTTTTTTGGATAATAATAACTGTCTATCAATTTTAAGTTTCCTTCAATGCTATGCTATTATCCGCTCGAACGTAGCACGCGATTATACAATAGATTCATCTCTTATGTTTTGTGACTAGCCACCCGTGCTACGTACGACCGCTTATGGTAAGGCGTATATCTTATCAGGTGAGCGTTTCGTGTAAATATTTTAACATAAAAAAGTAATTTTAAAATTACGCTACGACATATTATCTGCTTCCATAGTTTTGTGGTCTGCGATGTGTTCGATCATTGGTAATCATGATATATCCATGTCTGGTCAGGTCATTGTAGACTGAATCACCAGATTATCTGGAAAGAACGATGATTCCCTGCTTCTGAGGGCACGCTAAGCCGTCGGTCCCGGTTGCAATTTTAGGATGGTAGTCATTAACTTAGGCCCGCGTGGTTGGTTACAGCCACATCTCCCCATAGCTAGTCGTGCAGGAAGGCTTGTGTTTAAGGCTGAATCTTAAAAGGAATCTGCGGCCAACAGCAGTACCTAGCCAGTTAGAAAACAAAGGCTTGTATCCTGCAGTCGGGTGTTAAAGGCTGATAATAATGACGAACATATATTTCACAGGATTCACCGAAAACATAGCTAATTAAAGTAAACTTCAATCAAAAATTACATATAATATTCAAAATCTCGTCAGAGTTCCAAAACCAATTACGACTCCTCTAAATCCCTTTGTCGCGCGTTCGCTCGATTAAAAACGGAAACCGTTTACAATCGCTCGGAAGACGTACGAAAACTTTTCAGCAAATCAATATTGGCAATAGGAGCAACCTGCCCGTCGGCCAATTAGCGGACTTATCTCGAAATAACGCGATCAAAGGAGGCGGGAGGGGGCAGCTAGTTGGTCGAGAAAGAGAAATCAATCTTTGAGAAGAACCTGTACAAGATTGGCGTTTACACCACACGATATCTTCTAATTCACAAACCGGGGTGGATCAACGCGCGCGTTGTGTTTCGCCGAATAGAAGCTTACAGGAGATCATTAAGATGGATGTCTATATATTGCTATCATGTTTCATAAATATACATATTATTACGACCTCCAGGTCAAATTAAAATAAAATAAATGTTACATCTTTTACGTAGTTATAATTTCATATAAAAGGTTAACAAAAACATAATATCTACACGTAATAGGTTTATACAGAAAAGTATTAGAGTATGCATTCCGGAATTATTGTACGTTTATCCGACGCTCTTACGGTGAGGAAAACATAGCGGGGAAGCCTGCGCACGCCTACGCAGAGATTCAAAGGTTGTTCGTGAAATCAGTCAATCCGCACTAGGCCCGCGTGGACGACTAAGGCCTATAGGTATATAGATAGATTCGTGCCCCTCGGTGCAGGCAAATAATGAGCTGATGATGATGAAAATGTGAAATGGGTGAAAAGCTGGTGACAGTTGTAGTCTATTTTGCCTTTGTTTTCTAAACGACTACTGCTGTTGGGCGCTGTTGGCCGCTAATGGCTTTTATTTGGTCTGAGAGCCATCTGCGCTTGTCACTTGTCCCGTGAAGCTGTGAAGTTTACCTGTAGTATAAGTCATTTTGAAAAAAAAGATGACCTGTCACCTTCTTTTACCTGCCACCACACAGTTAAATATGCATATACCTTAACTTAATTTATCATACATATGGACGTATTTATTCGATTATTCTTATAATTTCGTTAAGCTTTTGAATCAGTAAAACCGATAGCGATTTAGAGACTCAGAAGGGTTTCATATAAATCGTTGGCTATAAATCGTCCTCGACGATCGCCCGCGGTGCTACTAATTTAAATATCAAAACTAATTTGCGGAGAGTGGCTCAGTTTGATTGTGGGCCGAATTACGTGGGCCATTTCTTCCGTCCACCGTTGGGAGTGGGGCGGCGGGGGAAAAATTAAAATAACTTCACCAATTGTGGGGTCCTCGTAAAGGGTTGACGTGATGGAATCTTGATTAGTAATTTGGGAATATTGTTTATTTTTAAGCCTTTACGAATAAGCAAGTAGCATTTCAGATCTGAAAAGAACCGATGACCGTTGGAGCATACGAGTTCTGGAGTGGAGACTGCGTCGTGGCAAGAATCGATGACTTACGAAAGGTCGCTGATTGAGGCTGGATGAGAAAAGCGGAGGACCAGGTTATCTGCCTTAAAATTGTGGCAAGTTTAGCTGACTCAAAACCAGTAAACTGCGATAGGTTGAAGAAAAAGAGTAAGTGGTTCTCTTTTTCTTCAACCTATCGCAGTATTTTTATTTTATATACATTTTGCAGCATGACATATTTTTTTAAGATTACAGTCATCATATTTTAAATCAATATATCACGATATGCATTAAAATTACTCAGCATGACTAAATAAACTTTCAATACAATACACATATATAATATTGGATTCAAGCCAACCTGACTTACACTTAGTTTATCCTGATGCATAAGCCAGACACTGCAGTTTCACCACCACGCGGGGTTCCAAATCACGTGCAATGTGGGTACCGGCTAAGTAATAAATAAATATCCACTGACATTCATACAGCGCCATCTAGTCCAAAACTAAGAATTTAACCTGTAATATGGGTACAAAGCAACAGATAAACATACTTATGTACTTTTATTGTAAAAACATCCATGCGAAAAGACATTAGTACGTGACGAGATTTGAACCTGCACCTCCATATAGGAAGACAACAGTTCACTCAATGAGCCACCAACGCTCTAGATATTCAAGCATATCCAATTAGCAAATTATATTTATTTATTTAGAAAGGTACGCTAACAGTGTATATATTTACATTCTTATGATACACAGTATTATACAGCACACAGCACACGCACTCACACACACACACACACACGTATATACTTATACACACACACACGCCTACTACACATACCTATTATCTATTGTAAAAACATTACATACAAAGTTATATTTGTAAAAGAAAAAATTTAACACCTTTTAGATAAGCAAGAGCGTAGTCTCCTGACACAGGCATTTTCTGCTTAAAAGGTGACTACGACAACTTTTCTGTAAATGTAAAAAAATGTTGAAGAATTATTTATTTATTATCGAAAGCAAATTGAAACTTATTTGACAAAATTGAGATAACACAAAGTTATGATATATTATATTTTAAGATATCAAAATTTTCAGACATAAAAAGCGCATCACCCAGGTTAACTAATGACCATAATTATACACCATCTGCAATCAAAAATTAATCCCGGTAATGCAAAGGCTCCATCTCACCACAACCCTTCCATTCCCCCTTAATTAGTAAAAATCGAGCGACATTTCATCCGACCTGTCAAACTTCAGGAAACGTCGCCATTATACAAATGGCGGGCGGAAGCGTTTCCGTTTCTCCAGTTAATTTGTTTTCCTCCAAATGACCGGCGTTTAATGAGAATTAAGGTGTTTATGGAAGGGCGCCGATAATAGGCGAAAGTTGATTTCATTTCGGAAATTAATGAAAGCCCAGTTAATTGTTCGGCGAGCGCGGATTTATGATGTTCGGAAGTCGGTTGGCTGAGGGGTCTACTGGCGACAGGCTGGGCCTGATCACCTCAGATATTATTTGAATGGAACTTACTTATTTTAACAACCAATTCGCTGATAATGCGGAATAGTTCTTGAGGCACAACACGTGACATGGAAAGAAGCTTACATAGAACCATCCAGACCAATACAACAGATACGTTCGTACACACAAATATTTGTACTGCCCGGCTGGGGATAATTATTCGACGTCATGACCGAACCGAAACCGAAACACCGAATGTTTGTTTTTATTTATACAATATTGTAATATAATATACAGATAAATATCATCATATAAGATACTGGAGCGTCGGTGGCTCATTGGTGTAGATTATTGCCTTCCGATCTGGAGGATTCAGGTTCAAATCCCACCACCTACCTATAAATTTTCGAATTTTTGAAATTACATGTTCGATTATTCGGAAAATCATGAGTAAACCTGCGCACGCCTACGAACAGATTCAAAAGGTGCGCGTGAAGTCGGTCAATCCGCACTGGGCCTGCGTGGACGACTAAGGCCTATAAACCCTTTAAGGGCAGACTCGTACCCCTCCAAATGAACTGATGGTGATAATATACAAATATTGTATACAGTTTCTCGTTTTGTAACTTAAGCTTCAGCGAAGCCGAGTGACACAGAACCCCTTGTTTGAATAACGGCAGACTGCCTCAAACCCGACGGCTCGCCCACTACTCCAATCGTTACTCCTAATTGCGATTTAGTGTTATTATCCAATAGCTTAGCAGACTTTCCAAGGGTGCTAAGGTTTATGGACTAATATTTTGAAAATACGTATTTCAATTCGAAATCGTTACATTTCAAATAGTATAACTAAAAACTATAAAAAACAAGTTTTCTGGGTGCGCTTTAGAATTGTTAAGATAAGATAAGATAAAAATTCTTTATTGCACATAAGAAAAAAAATACAAGACAACAAGTAACAACAAAAGACAAGTACAAAGTAGGCGGCCTTATTGCTAAGGTAGCAATCTCTGCCAGGCAACCTTTGGGTAGAAGAAAAATATTTATAGGTAAGCGGGCTAGTGCAAAACGAATCAAAACTTAATCTAAATGCATAGTTATAAAACAATATTACATAAACTAAGTACACATTACTGCATAAATAATTATACAATAAACTAATAAATATTAAACAATAATAATAAACTAATAAATAATAAAACAAATACATAAACTAATGGAAGATAGGATAATTCAAACTACAATCAGAAACAACATGAAGAAAAAGACAACGACAGATCACAAAAAAAAAGGATCACAAATATTAATCGCTTACTTGCAAGTAATGTTTTTTGATACTGCTCTTAAAAGTCTCAAGAGACGGTGCTCGACAATTGACCTCGGGCAAGGCATTCCACAGCTTGATAAAAAAAATAAAAAATAAAATAAAATTGTAGTGCAAATACGTACCTTAATAATTTTGAATTACGACATTTTGAATGTCTTCATTATAATCTATTTTGTTGTTGTTTTATACTATACTATTATACATATATGCCATGTAAGTTTTAAGTTAAACACAAGGTAATTGATTTAATTAATACTCCTTATGTTTTTCTGAATAAATAATACTTATTATAAAGACATACTGAAACTACACAGCGAAACCTAAACTCAAATATGCTTTATTTAGATAATACATATAGTAATCTAGTTACTTTTTCATAGGTACACAATCTTCTCGTATTATGTACTATTTATATATAAACTTAACATTATTGTTTTAACCCAATGCAAGCACACTAAAACCAAATAATGTTGTAGGCTGAATAAAACCCAATAAGAAACCCCAAAAACTTAAACAAATCTGCCATTCCTTGTACCTGTCTAGGCTAATTAAAGACGGGGAACCCGTTTCCCCAGAGCAAACAATCAAGCCAAGGAGCGGAGGCAAACGTTTAAAAACTCGGACAAACAGAATAATTCATCCGTTGATTCAATAAGATCTTCACCCTTCAAAGCGAATCTCAGCTTGAGCACTCTGAGATTTTTCCTGGACCTTCGTGTGTGGCGTAAGGTAAGGGGAAAAGCGGAAAGCTTGAACTTAGCTGCGGAAGATTTGCAGACTATTAAAATATACGAAACCAAAAGATCGGTGGGGTAGTGACTGGAACAGACTCTATTTTTAGAATAAAATGACATAAAATTTTTGCATATCATTAAAATATATGTATGATATTTATTACAATAAGTGCAATATTTTTTATGTTACAGAGTGTAAAGGACGAACAGGACGATCATTGATACGCCCGACCATGACAGAGCGGCATTTAAGGATATTTAACAACTAATAGACAGTTATTATTCTCCGTCAATGCTACACTGTGCCCGTCACCCGAGGCAACAACTGTTAGGAAACCCGTTAATTTAACTAGCTATTGTAGCTAGTGAATTTTACTAGCTACAGTGCCCGCATCCCGAATAATCAAAGTGCATAACACTCCTATTTCACGGGACGATATCTGGCCTTGCGGTGCGGCAAATACACATAGAAAACCTTTATTCAATGATATAAGTAACATATATTCATGTTATTTGTTACCTATAATACAATCTGTACTTATATTAGGGACTCGGATATTTACATTGATCGGCCTAAACCCCCGCTCGCGCTCTTGCCTCACACTGCACACTGATTTATATTTGAAACCGTGGAGCGGCAATTACTCGCCGAACTGGAATCATTGCTTCTGCCCTCTACTAATTAATTCCGCCCCTCTTTTAATGTTCAAAAATCGCGGCGTCTAATTAGGTTTTAATTCGTTTTATTGGGCTAAGTAAAGAAATAATGGCCGGTCGGCACACTTGCGAACTGAAGGCGTGCGCGCAGCCCGCATTTATTACTAATAAACCTTAAAGTTGTTTTAAAATTTACGTAGCCAAAGGGTTGGTGAGGTAGTCGCTGAGTTAACGCCTTGCACTAAAAGAAAATTTTATCATAACACTAATATAAAAACGTAATATAAATGAGATTTGGTATTTTTTCCTAATATATACCATTATTCACATTAGCAATAAGCTAATCTCAAACATTATTATTTTGAATGACTTTACAATAATTTATCACAAATAAATTTTTACAAGTACAAAATACTATTAACACTATGTGCAGGACCACAAATCTTTATCCGATAAATATTCGTGTATTGTATAACTTTCTTGATGAGGATTTTTTAAATCTTTAATTTAAACTGGTGAAAGGGCAATTCAGCAAGATTTTGTGGTATTTTATTAAAGAACTTTATGCCTCTTCCAACAAATGATTTCCAACAATGCACTGCTGTGTTTTTCCAGACATTTTTCATAGCAACATCTGAAAACGAATGCCCAGTTCAGTAATCGGGGTCAAGACCTCTCAACCTCTTAGTTACTTGCAACTCAATGCCACAATATAGTTGATAGATCTAATGGTCACGTAACGTAATGTCAAGTTTACTAGGTGGTAGACTTGGTACTGAGTCGTCTATGTAGGTACTACCGCGGTGCCAGATATCGTCCCGTGATATACCAGTGTTTTGCACTTTCGTGTTTCGGGATGAAGGTACGTGCTAGTGAAATTACCGGGTATAACAGACCTAACACGTGTTGTCTTGGGTGACAGGCGTAGGATAATGTTGACAGAAAATGACTTCATAAATTTCCATTAAAACTGTGTTTTTGTAAGGTCGCTGGTGGAAGCTGGATGAGAAAAGCTGAGGACCGGGATATCCGGCGCAAAATAGGAGAGACCTTTGTAATGGTCAGCCGTATCAAATACCACCAGGTGAGCAAATTAACCTTTCCGATCACTAAATGACATAAAAAAATATATAACACGAATACTCGTAATGGATAACTCATTATACGTGACCTAAAAACCAGTGCTTTTAACTCGTACCTGCAAGAAAGGCCTGGTGACCGCTAACGACACTTCTCGCGCCATTACCCGCAGATAAAATAAAGGCCGCCTAATGACTTTGGCGATTACCAATCATAGAAAAAATCTCAATGTCCCGCCCCCGGCGAATCGCACATCATAAGTTAGGTCGATTTGTCTTAACAAATGAACGTGTTTTATCTTTTAGTTTACGTATAGTATACTGATCTATGTAGTAACTACCTTCATCAGTAGCAGCTGTTTAAACGTCCCCCGAGGGCAACGAGCCTTCCCGTAAAGGGTGCATAGGCCTTAGTCGTCCACGCGGGCCCAGTGCGGATTTTCGACAACCTTCATGGCTTAGATATTCATATTCATTTATTGCGCATGTTGGTTAACAATGGTCTTATAATGTTAGTACAGGTTTCTCAACATGACCCTGTCAGGGCATTACAACATTTGTCATTTAGTCACAAACTAAGCCTGTATGAGTAATGTGGGTACTAAACAATGGATAGACGTACTTATATTTTTTTAACATCCATAAGCAGACATTTGACCGCCATCTCACCTGATGGTAAGTGATGATGCGGCCGAGGATGGATCATGTCTGCCTAGAAACAGCCTATTCACTCTTGCCTTGAAAACGGCTAGGCTCTACAATTTTTAAGTGTAAATACATACATATTATATGTACTGCCCGGGGATCTAACCTGGAACCCTTGGTGAGCCAACAACTCAAGCAATTTGAAACATTTATGTTACCGAAGGAAAAACAAAGAAAGGCTCTTCGTTGGCTTGGGCGGTTGAGCAAGCAAGGAAAATGTATTATAAATAAGTTAATACTATCAAAACCACATGATGTCTTTATAATTTATTCCAGCGAGCTATCAAGCGTCTCCCGCACGCTTCTAGATATCAAAACTTCCAATCCAAAAAGCGTACCCAAATTCCACGTCCACGCAAACTCTCTATTGGTTTATCCCCACAAAGAAAAACTCCGCAAAACAAACTGCTTTAATTACATTCAGAGACATCCATAGCGCGCAAATTAAATATTATTTTTCCGTTTGCGATGTCGTCGAGTGACGCTCGTGCACCGAGGTTAACTAGTGAGTTTAATATTCGCCACTGGACGTCTACAATTAACGCTCCAACAATTTCATAACTCAGGCTCCGCCTTTGAGTCGCGGACTCCGCGAAAAAAGGGAATATTAAAAAATATATCAGTTGGAGCGAGCGAAATAAACAAACTGTGCGCACAAAGGGCCGCCACGTAATTAGATTAGCGGGGATCGGGAAAGTTCTTTACGAGTGCCTTTGCGGGTTCGATTTGTTTTATTTATTTGTGCATTAGCACAGATATGCTATTCCGCAGATACATCATCATCGTCATCAACTAATAAACATCCCACTGCAGCTATAGGGAGATTCGATAACCCATCATCATCAGCTCATTAAACGTCCCCACCGAGGGGCACGAGCCTACCCGTATGATTAGGCCTTAGTCGTCACGCGGGCCAGTGCGGATTGGACGACTTCACGCACAACCTTTGAAATCTCCTCGCAGGCATGCATGAAGGTTTCCTCACGATGTTTTCCTTCACCGTATGAGCGTCGGATAACGTGCATACAATTTCTAAAATTCGAAAACACATTGGTACGTGGCGGGATTTGAACCTCAGCCCTCCCGGTAGGCGGGCAACAGTCCACACCCTTGAGCCACCGACGCTCTTACAAAGATAACCCACCACGCGAGCCCAATGCAGATTGGTGGGTGAATGACTGCCTTGCTAAAATTGTGGCTTTATGTGTCCTCCAAACGTAATTATCTTTCTTTCCACACGATCAGGTAATTGAATCGTGTTATTTTTTTAAATATTCGTATTTTAATAAGTTGTGATGTAAAATCTCTAATGAAATGAGAATAATGTCTTTGAACAGAGATCCTAAATCTAATGTAATATTATAAAAATAAATATTATAATATTTATAATACTAACGTAAAATATTAATAAAGATGCCCTAAATGAAAAGTTATACCTACTCGTATATGTAATATCCATTCTAAAAAACGTATGTTCAAGATAGATCTTAACGGCAGACGAAAAGTTCCCCGTAGGCACGTATTTATGAAGATAGCCCATAAGGCTATCAGGCCATCACGCCTTGGGCGTCACTTATACGTCGTCAACCGTAGCTCGCCCGTAACTACACGCGTCTTCACCAGTCTTTATGTACTAGCGATGCGGCCAAGATTGCCGCGGATATTTGTAGTTATAGTGAAAAAACTCAAATTACTTGGAATATAATGTCATTTGTTGTTATTGTCGTTTAATAATGGCGAAAGATTTTTTAAATTGATCTAGTTTATTCGGAGCCTATTGCAAACAAATAATGAAATATATCTACAAATAACATAAATAGTATAAAACAAAGTCACTTTTTCCGACCCTATATTTTTTTTTATAACATAGTGAGGCAAACGAGCATGCGGTTAACCTGATGGAAAGTGTCACCGCAGCCCATGGACATTTGCAACAGCTGAGGTCGCAGGGATGTGCTGCCGGCCCTTATCCCTATGTATGCTTAAATCTTTGAAAACTACGTAACGGATTTTAATGCGGTTATTTTTAATAGGTAGAGTTGATTGGAGGAATGTTTATTTGTACAGCACCCATTAAATAGTAGAGAAATATTGTTATTTTTGTATGCGGCGGTACCGGCCGTCCGGTGCAGCGGGAGCGTGCCTATTATCAGCATTGCACCTGTGCGAAGCCGGGGCGAGTCGCTTGTAATATAATAATTTAAAATATGGGATTAGGAACAGCATACCACACAGCGTCCATGTTGGCTTTCCGAATATGAATGAATTATATTTACTTAAATTGAAACTTCAACCTTTTACTTTTGCGGGCAACGCATTTCTGTGCCCTCTGGTATTGCAAATTTACATGGGCGGCGGTGTCATTTACCATCAGATGAGCCGTTTGCTCGTTTGCCTGCTATAGTATAAAAAAAACTATTAAAAACCAAAATTAAGTAAGCTGTTTGTATTGGTTTAGAATTTGAAACTAGTTTTAAAGTGCAAATAAAGATCCTCCATGCTATCGTCAAATAAATTGCTTATTCAAAATGCTCTTATGAAATGTCTCTATTGAACTTGCATCTCCCCGATGTGGGGGCCAATAAAATCAGACGCGAAGATAATACACCCGTTCCGCCGAACTTATTTCGCTTTACGGCCAGTTACACTAGAAGATTATATCGGAGGCAATCTAGAAAAAACCGGTGACGTAGCCGTTTTTGAAGCGCTAGCCCGCGGGGATCGTAAACCACGAATGCCGCGAGGTGTCCTCACTCTTATCTGGGATTATCGATTTTCGTATCGCATAAAAACGTATTCGATTTCGCATACAAATCGACACCGAGTCAAAGCATTAGCAAGATGGAATATAAGTATGCTTAGAGATTATCAGAAAATTCACTAGGTGGCTGACTCGATACTGAGTCATCTAGGCAGGTACCACTGCAGTGCCAGATGGTCGTGGCCCGTGACATAAAAGTGCTATGCACTTTTATGTTTCGGGATTAGGGTACTGTAGCTAGTGAAATTACCGGGTATAAGAGACCTAACATCTGTTGTCTCGGGTGTCGGATGCAGTGAGACATTGATGGAGGATAATAACGTCTATCAGTTGTCCATCTCCTTCATCGCCGCTCTGTCATGGTCAGGCATATCACTTACCATCAGGTGAGCGTTCTGACCGTCCTGTTCACTTCTTAACATAAATAAAATATTAGTAAATTATATTGTCTCTGAATATTAATTTATTTTATTTTACTTTATTTTTTATATTTTTTATGTTTTTTTTTTTTTTATTTGGAATACTTACAGTATAAAACAAATTCCGTCTAAATAATAATGGTAAATTTCTTAATACTATTACAGTTTTCGCATTTACATTTACATGATAATAAGAAATCCGGAGCATCCGCATCTTGTTTTATTCCCAGTTCGTGAATTACCCTTTAGAAGTTTATCAAGGGCTACAAGTGTGTAACCCGCGAAAACCCGCGGGTCTAAGTGATGTATTACCAATTGAACACCCTTCACAAGTGCGATATATTGCTTCATTGTCTTGTTAACAATATACGGATCGTCTTTAATCAGTAATATATCTTAGTTCCCAGAACAGAGATACGTACGTTGTTATAAGTTGGGTCTAATTTGGCCAATCGAACCAAATTACTGTCTTGAGCAACGGGTGCCGGCCCAGTGCGGATTGACCGACTTCACGCCCAACGTTTGAATCTCTCCACGCGTGCACAAATTTCCTCACGATGTTTTTCTTCACCGTAAGAGCGGCGGATTACGTACACATAAATTCAAAATTAGAATATACATTGGTACGTCGCGGGATTTGAACCTGCGCTCTTTATGGTATTTTATTATTATATTTATAATCTTTGTTGTTGTTAGCTGTTATTTGTGAAATCTGTTTAAAAAGGGTCAATATATGTTTTTTTCTTTCTTCTTCTTTCTGCGCGCGCAGTTTTGAAAGGCAACAGTCCACACTATTGAGCCACCGACGCTCTTATAATAATACATTTCAAATATTTTGACTTTAAACGTTATGAAGTTTAACTGCAGTTCACTGGCCTTCACATAAGAAATACAATGAGAGCTTTATTTAAGAACATACTCAACAGCATTTATTGGACACTACATTGTAATTATTTTTATAAGTAATACGTATTTATATAATATGTATTATCTTAATATTTATTATATTCATGTATTTATTTAAGTATTTTGTTTTTTTGAATATGTACAATATTAAAATCTTATTGAATATAATTTAATATTTATATTTTTATTTTGTTTCCTATTTTGCTGACCACTACCTTACTTATTTTTTGTCTTATTCTAAGGTTGCCTGGAAGAGATCGCTTATAGCGATAAGGCATCCCCTTCCTATCTGAAAGATTGTTTCCAATTTCTTGGTACAGACCACTGTCTTGATCTTAGGTCTAAGTCTGATAATGTGCTGAGAACTCCGTTCACTAATTCTGGTATTTCAAGAGTCTTTACCGTAGGAGCTACGACATTGTGGAACAGGTTGCCGCCTGATATCGTCATGCAAAATCGGTACTGACATTTAAGAACAGACTCCACCAGCATTTATTGGACACTACATTGTAATTATTTCGAGAATTATTTATATAAATAGAATGTATTTTATGAGAACTTATTTGTTTACATATCTTATTTTATTTATTTTATGTTAGCATATTTATTAGATTGTGTATTTATTTAAGTATTTGTTTTTTTATTTTATTTTTAGTTTATGTATTAATATGACATATCATATATTTGTTTTCCTATTTTCTTGCCCACTACCTTACTTATTTTTCGTCTTCTTAATCCTAAGGTTGCCTGGAAGAGATCGCTTGTAGCGATAAGGCCGCCTTTGCCCACTGTATTGGTTTTTTTATGGTTTGTTTGTATTTAATTTATTGTGAGAATAAAGAGTCTCTATCTATCTATCTAAGGCCGTTTGCCACATTGGTTTAATGTTTTTGTGTTGGTATTTAATTCATTGTGAGCAATAAAGAGTCTATCTATATTCTTATAGTATCTTTTAAAAATATATTGGACATAAGAGACCTAAAACACCAGTACACTTGATCTGTAATGTGCAGACGTTGCATGAATACAGAGCCGGTAAGCTGACCTACATAGTATTAAATGATTCATCATCATCAGCTCATTAAACGTCCCCACCGAGGGGCACGAGCCTACCCCTATAGGGTGATTAGGCCTTAGTCGTCCACGCGGGCTCAGTGCGGATTGGACGACTTCACACACAACCTTCGAATCTCTTCGCAGGCGTGCATGCAGGTTCCTCACATGTTTCCTTCACGTAAGAGCGTCGGATACGTACATGTATTTTCGAAAATTCGAATATACATTGGTACGTGTCGGGATTTGAACCTCAGCCCTCCCGGTAGGAAGGCGACAGTCCACACCACTGAGCCACCGACGCTCTATTATGATTATTTAAGTTAAAACAACATTTATTAGTACATTAAATCTTAGTGTTACATTATTACTGTTTCCCGCGTACAATGGTAATGTCAAGAGAAAGATATTAGTGAGTGATATCACTCTTCAGTTGATTAGAGATGGGTAGCGTTGGTCGTTTCTTTCCCTCTAACCAAAGCATGTAAAATTTCTAAACAAGACCAATTGGATAACCCGTAGCTATTGAACTTAGTAATTTGCAACAAATTGTACAGTTACTAGTAACATTTATCGCAACATTTACCGCAAAGGGTACTAACGTAAGTGATCTTACAGTAGCAAAGATAAGATTCAAAGTACCCTATCAACACAAACTTCAATGACGCTTGTAAGCTGTATCTATGATAATACACATCAATTAGGTGCTATCGTACAATCAGCTATGTAAAAATCTGGCCGTTTTAATTTTCACAGTAGTCAAAAAAATTGAACGTGAGAAACACACACACACACACAAACTTATACACACACTTATACACAAACACAAAATAATGTAATGTTTTATTATTATTTTGTTTCCTCCTTGTTATAATTTTGTTATATTTTTTCTGTTAGCCAACTAGATGCTTAAACCATTGTTACTAGCATGTGTACAAAATTTGTATTATTATTTGATGTACTAATTATATTTGGGCTAATCTTTTTGGGAAGACCTGGCTTCATAACACAGTTTATACTAGTTTGGCAGTCAGGGTTTCATACTTTATTTGTAA
>PQWD01001865.1:0-134600 GCA_019425675.1 Leucinodes orbonalis
ACTTTCTAACTATAAAATCTATCCTTACACAATAAGGCATAAAGGGCAGACAATTATAGCACAAAAATCATTCAGCGTGACGAGACTATTTATATTTCTGAGTATTATGGTGTAGAACTTTTTAAAGATGCCTAAGTATCACATCTAATATCAAGTGACAAAATATCACATGACTTACACAAACTCTTGTCACTATACCCTTTGTGAGTATGGAGATAGTGTGCTCAACTAATGCAATATGCAGTTTATGAGCTCCGCAAATTAATATTCGATTTCAAGTTCTCTGCGACGCTATGACGTTTTCATTCTATGCTTTTATGCGTGTTTGTCTGCAGGTAATTCAAAACGTATTGGTTGTTCCACAATATTTTTTCTCAAGTATCGTTGCAAGTTGTATTCCAGGCTGAAAGGTAAGCCAGTCAATAAAAAGTGAATACTGAAAATTAATATTGGTCGATACTCGAGTAGGTAGAAACTTCAATTTACCTTTCACAGCAGTTGTTCCTGTAGTGTTGTTGCAGGCTAAAGGTAAGACTAGATGAAAATACGGTTTCCCAGTTATCACCAATTGAAATTTGATTTGTCTGATTGAATTGAGCTTGTCGCCCTTAAAAACTCAATTCTACCCATCAAATACTTCATTTCCCCGTTAATTTTATCCATGTATCTTATGAGTTATATTAACAATGTCTACAATTATTACCGGAAGTGAGATCATAATTTTGCATGCGGGCAAAATCAGACTGTTTACAAAATTGTTCAGATACATGAACAATTTTTTGAACATGGATGGATCAGTCCATAGGACTTTAAAAACGTCGGCGCCCGGACTTTTTAGTCATTTAAGAATCAGCAATGAATGACGTTTTACAATGTGAAAAAATATGGTTTTTCCTTTATAGATAACTAACGATTCGACTTCGCCAATTGACATATTTAATACTAGAATGTTGTCAATGTATTTTAAGGTTGTGATCCACACACCTATATGACGAAAAAACGAATAAATTAAACCAGCCTCTATTATATATTCCAACTCGATTTAGAACTAGTTAGTTCAATAGCAAACAAGTTGTAATGCATTTGTCATACCAGTTGTTTATTTATGTATACCACCGGTGCGGCTTAATTTCGAGCAAATCTCGACTTTATTCACTATTCGTATGTTTCAAAATCGATTAGCTTGACTTCTAAGCCATTAGAGGTGTAATATAATTTGTTAGGCCGCAATTATCCAAGAATATATCACAGTTGGATGTACTCTTAACCCGTGGCTGCCGCTTAATAATTTTATTCTAACCCGTGATATTAATAACTCCTCATTTTTATGGGACACAGTTTTACGATGCTATAAGTCATCCCATTTGTATGCACACGAGTTGGTCGTTTTAGACAGAAGTTAAATTATTGTTGTAATATTATGTGGCATTTTGGGTAGGTTATTTAAGGTTATTAAATTGTTATATTGAACTGATATATCAAAAGACTTGTGTTGAAAGTCAATTTATTTTCTAAAATGGTAAAATAAATATGACGTATGTCGCAGAACCGATGGCCGTTGGAGCAGACGAGTTTTGGAGGGAAGACCGCGGCTTGGCAAGCGTAGCGTAGGACGCCCTCCGGCCCGATGACTTGCGAAAGAAAGTGGAGGCTGGATGAGGAAAGCGGAGGACCGTGATATCTGGCGCATAATGGGGAGACCTATTTTTTTTTAATTCATATAAATCTAAGTTGATTTGTAATAATGCACTAATGTAAATCATGTTAAGTCACTAAAATGTTCATTCACTTTTTATTATTTTTCTCTTTTCCTTGCCATAAACTTCACATGATATGTGACAAAGTTCGCGAAAAACAAAAACGATTTTTTTTTAAATACTGGCTATACAATGCTTTCCTATTCATACATATATTATAGTAACCATGCAAACAAACGACGACCATAAACCAAATCCGACCCCTTGTCTCGTCAAATCAATACAGTCAATTTTTCAACTAACCACCGGCTGCCAACGGGCCGGCTATGGCTCCAAATTCGATAACTTATGGCGTGCTTCGAAAATTGATAGTCTGAGGGCGGATGCTGCATTAACGCCAATCTAGATGTTGATTTATGGTCGAATTTGAATCTACTGTTATTGAGTTGTCTGCGGAAAGCGGTTGTCTGTGACAGCGATATTAGATGAGCCGCTGAACTTTGGAACGCCATCTTTACTTTAGAATAAAATATATGATATGATGATGGAAACACAGCGACGATTTTTTTTTGTTAATTGATATGCATGAAGAAATAAAATGTTATTTAATATTACAAAAGACTCTCCTATTTTTATTTATATGTAATATCTCCTATTTTATTTATAGTAATAGATGTGAAAGATTAGTTTGCATAAGGTAAAAAGCCTCTGCTTGTTTTACCGCGCGTTTTACAGCGCCTCCCGGTAGGAAGGCAACTATGAGCTACCGACGCTCAGCAACCGACTTTGAGTATAACGGACTGGTGTATAAAATAATCCCATTTAATGGTCTGCACTCTATGCCTTTTCGTAACACAACTTAACCACAGATGTATGTATATATTGTAATATGTTGATCTTACACGCTGATCTAAAAACCCTATGGAAAACAATGGAAGAAACTGAACCAATGCAAATATCTTGTGGAATTTCGGTCACTAGCTCGAAGTATG
Source organism: Leucinodes orbonalis (assembly GCA_019425675.1). Classification (NCBI taxonomy): domain Eukaryota; kingdom Metazoa; phylum Arthropoda; class Insecta; order Lepidoptera; family Crambidae; genus Leucinodes; species Leucinodes orbonalis. The sequence continues at coordinate 2,690 of PQWD01001865.1, forward strand.
TCGCGTCTTTATACAAACATTATGTTCAGATGTACAGTCGGCTTCTTACTTTTATGTATTTTTGTCGAACTGACTACTGCAGTTCGCCTTTACAGCTTCACCGGGCAATTGGCGAGCGAGGAGGCTCTCAGTCTTAAAAACTACACATACTTCGGTTTTGGCATGATATTTAACACGTTGGACGGAATGGGGGTCAACTGGTGGGCTACAAACAATGAAATTCTATTGTATCTGGTTAATTAGTTTTTCCCAATTGAAGGTTGTCTAGGAGAGTATGTTTAATAAATCGATAAGACCGCTTTAATTCTATTGCTGGTTGATTTTTATTTACTATGTTTTATTTCCTGTGAAATAAACATTTGTATATATAAAAGCAACCAATTGGTGAATAAACATTTTTCATCCGAATTAGAATTTAATTTCGTAAATCAAAAAATGTTTAAAATTTTTACATTTAATCCCATGACAATGGATACCTTAGTGTTTCTGTAAATTAATACTGTTACGATTGACGTAATTAAAATGACATAAATATGGCGGCTATATGTGACGTTTGTCCACCATAGAGTATGACATGCGAATTGTCAAAAAGCAAAGAGTCTAGCATGTTCTAGATAATTCGCGAACTATGTAGAATGACGTCGACGCTTCGAGCTCAGAGGGCGGACAGGTATATAAGGCGGACCGATGGGTGCGCCGGCAGTCTTGTGTTCTACTCAAGAGCGAACGAAGAGCGAAATACCTGCGACTACAAGGAAGAAGCGAGTGATACAACGATATCTAAGGGATCGTCGAGTGTGATATAACAGTGTGCAGAGTTAACGAGTGATTATGACGTGTGTGTGTTGTATAGGTGCAGTGTTAATTACGGATTTTAGTGCGTGCGTTAATTGATTAATTAGTACGAGTGTAAGTGTAATTAGTGTTATGTGTAATTAATAGTGGTTAATTAACAAAGTGTGTTACCGTGTTATTCTTCGTAATTGGCAATAATTTATCCTGAAACCCCAGCTCGTAACAATACATAAACATGAAATGTTCTTGTTAATATGAATTAAGTTAATATCTTGTCAAGTATGTTCGCTTCTATGTTTCGCCGACTGTACTATCGCCCGAGAGACCCATAGACTGTAAGATATGTACTCGAGGCGCTGAATACAAATCGGTCATGCCTTTTCCTGCTTTTCCGTTTATTTAACTCCGATATCTCTAGTAGGGCTGGCTACTTTTTATATGCACACTTTACTTTTACGTAAATGTTCCAAATTTGTGTTCTGAAAGAAAAATAAAAAGTTTTGGATGTAATTTCGGTAATAGAGTTGAGAGATCTACTTCCTCTTTAGTGGATGTCTAATAACATCTACCTACAAGCGAATTTTCAGCCCGTTCCGTCCAGTGGTTTGGGCTGTGCGTTGATACTTCACTATCTCAGTCAGAGACATTCACACAGCGCCATCTAGTCCCAAGTTAAGCGTGAAGCCTGTTAAGGGAACTAAACAACGGATAAACATACTTAATTTGTTTTGTAAATAAATACATATTAATTATACATTAAAACCCAGACCAACACAAATAGTCATGTTCATGCACACAAATGTTTGCACTGCCCGGGGATCAAACCAGGAACCCTTATTCTGGAACGTTACACCAAATGGGTCGTCAAAGACTTCCTAATACCAGTACAGGTTCGTCAGCAAGACTGTCTAGATTATGATTACTTGGATAAGTCGTAAAGAACATGTGATCTGGAACCCTGATCTTATTAACGTTACAAGTATATGCTAGTCACGTTATTACTAAGACCTAAAGTGACATTGGAGGCAGCCCTAGCGCGTCCCTTCATAGGACGGCGCATCAGCAAATATTGACATTACGTGTTTGAGATACGCACTTAATTATTTGTATAGCAAATGAGATTACCGTGTTGGTTTGCGTAACCATATATTATTCGAGTTGCTGTTGGTAGCTTGGTTTACTGTTTGATATTAACTCTTTATTTTACAACTCTTTAATACGAGACCTAGTGTTCGTCGAAGTTCGAAGAGTTATTTAATTAAAGAGGCAGTAAGCAATAAATAAATATCCATTGACATTCACACAGCGCCATCTAGCCCTAAGTTAAGCGTGAAGACTGTATTATGGGTACTAAACAACGGATAAACATATTTTTTTTGTAAATACATACATATAGAAAACACCCAGACCAATACAAACAAACATGTTCATGCACACAAATGTTTGTACTGCACGGAGTAGAACCCGGAACCCTTGGTGTAAGAGGCGACATCTCAACCGATTACAATAAATGGGTCGTCGTAGTTTCGTATGTTAAAAAAAAGTTGATTACGACAAATAGACTTGATTATCATGACACTTTATAAGTAGAAAACGTCGAAGTCGAAAAGTACAAAGTGAACTGCCTTTATCAGTCGCACCATTGAATAAGCCTGTTTTTTTCTGCAATCACCAAATATTTTTTCCAATACACCAAAAGGATGTGACGAATAACATTTTATCGATATCGATGTTGAAGTGGCTGTGACCAGCCCACAGGTCACGTATATTTTTTTTTTATTTTTTATTGCTTATGTAGGCAGACGAGCTGCGCCCATCTGATGGAAAACGGTAACCGCCGCTCATGGACAACTGCAATGCTAAGGGCATAGCCATGCCGCTGCCTATCAAGAGGAAAGGGCTCTCTTTAAACCTCGTTTGAAGAAGGACATGTCGTAGTTATTAGGGAACACCGAGGCTGGGAGGTCGTTCCATAATTTGCACACACGCGGAAGGAACGATCGCTGGAAACGAACGGTTTTGGAAGCGAAAGTTTCCAGGTGGTATGGATGGACCCTAGCTCGGCGTCGAGTCGTACGATGGTAAAACGGTGACACCGGCATGATATCAAACAGTTCCTTGGAGCACTCACCATGAAAAAGCCTATAAAACACACAGAGAGCTAAAGTCTCTCCGGAATTCCAAAGACTCTAAACTGTTTGTGAGATCAGAATCACGACAATTCGGACAGCACGTCTTTGCAAAGCGTCAAATGGGTCAAGCTGGTATTTAGGGGCGCCTGCCCAGAAATGAGAACAGTACTCCACATGAGGACGCACTTGAGCTTTATACACACAAGTCGCTGGCTCGATGCGAAGAACCGCCTAGACCTGTTCAGGACACCCAACTTTTGCCAACTAGTTTGGCTTTGTCCTCCAAATGACGCTTGAATTGGACCTTACTAGAAATCTCAATACCGAGGATTCCAATACTATCCGCTACAGAGAGAGAGGCTCCTTGAAAACTGGTGCTACGACAAAGGGTCTTTTTTTGCAGTGAATGCGCACACTTGCGTCTTCGTCGGATTAAACTCCACCAGGTTTAATTGACCCCATTCAGAGACTCTCTTCAACAAATATTCGACATCGAGCACTAAATCTGCTCGTTTCTCTTCTATAGAGCCACGAGACATACCCTGAATGCCGGTATAACGAGCATCACCCGTACTGACATCCGCATAGCAATGCATGCCCGGAATTGAGAGCATGTCATTGATAAACAGGATGAACAGCGTCGGGATAGCACCGAACCCTGTGGAACGCCAGCGTTTATTGTCCTATATCAATACCAATGGCCGTTGGAGTAGACAAGTTTTAGACTGAAGACCGTGTCTTTACAACGATGTTCTTTACTACGACCCGATAAACCGACGACTTACGAAAGGTTGGATAAGGCTTATACTCGTAGAAGAGCAGAGAACCGGGATATCTGGCGCAAAATGGGGGAGATCTACAATATAAGTTTCAAAAACGTTTGACCATACATGTATATAATATTATAGTTGACTACCAAAATATATCAATCAGTAGCATCTATTGTGCTTGGACTCATTTTGTATTACATCATTAATCATCATTGACTTAAATTCAAGATACCTAAAACTATCGATACTTAAATATCAGAACAGGCACCACTATTAAAGATAGTTCAATAACCAGCACGGGTATGTAAATATATGGGGTCATGCGAGCACGGGTTAGGCCGTATGGACAATATGGGAAATGTTCTTATCTATCGATTGGCTTTATAAATTCCACCTTTTGATTCGGTTACGATTTGAATGCGTTGCGCAAAGGCCGAGGTAGGTAAGAACTGGGGCTTCATAAATAAAATTTCGGGCTCTTTATTTGAATCCCATGCGTAGTTATTCCTTAGAGAAGTTGATAAAGAAACAGTTGTAAATAACACAATCCTACTCATATTATAAACGCAAAAGTTCTATAAGGATGTTGAGTTAAATTTTCAAAATACTGACGATCAGTTTCAAGTTTTAAATGTTATAATTGTACAGGACGGTCAGGACGCTCACCTGATGGTAAGTGATACGCCTAAGCATAACAGAGCAACATTGAAGGAGACCAACAACTGATAGACAGTAAATATCCTCACCTATTCAGACAACAGTTAGGTCTCTTAAATCCGGTAATTTCACTAGCTACAGTGCCTTCCTCCCGAAAACAAAAGTGCATAGCACTCGTGTTTCACGGGGTGATATCTGGCACTGCGGTGGTACGAGTATCTACCGAGGCAAACTCAGTACCGAGTCTACCATCTAGTAAAGTATGTGTTAATTTAAATAAATCAATAAATACACACAGCGTCATCTAGCCCCAAGTTAAGCGTGAATCCCTGTATTATAGGTACTAACAACGGATAAACATACTTATATACATTTTTTGTAAAGACATACATATTACACATAGAAAACACCCAGACCATTACAAACAAACATGTTCATGCACACAAATGTTTGTACTGTGCAGCCGACGTCTCAACCGCAACACCACATGGGTATGGTAATATTATAAGGTTACAATATTAATAAAATAAAGTCAGAAAACCTCTGTCATTTCCCTACAGATAAATATGTTCAAGCACTTATCCCCCTATATGAAATGGTGCCGTGTCCAAATGGGCACTGGGTGTACTGAGAGCCACCCACCCCCGGACAGGTGTGTTCGGAAATTCGAGTTTAATGCGCCGTGCATTTTATTTAGGACTGCTCACTACCTTTGTGGTGCAAGTTATGAGAAACGGCACTTTGAACAAAATTAAATGAGACAACAATTATATTGCATTGGTGGCTCATTGGTGTGGACTGTTGCCTTCCGATATGAGGGCGCAAGTTCAAATTCCGCACGTACTGATGTGTTTTCGAAATTATATGTAGTGTTATCGGACGCTCTTACGGTGAAGGAAAACATCGTGAAGCAACCTGCGCACGCTGCGAAGAGATTCAAAGGTGCGTGAAGTTAGCCAATCCGCACTGGGCCCGCGTGGACGACTAAGGCATATACACCTATACATAGGTAGGCTCGTGCCCCACGGTGGGGACGTTCAATGAGCTAATGATGATGATGATGATTAAATTAAAGACAGCTTTTTGGTACCAAATTTTTTTGCATATCTTTTCATCGCACTTTTCCTGCCATCCCTTAAAGTAAGACTCATAAATCGCTAGTTCGTGTAACTTGCACCCTACCAGAAGGGTGAGGGCGCGACCCTCAGGAAATTCAGTACAGCGATGGCGTTACTCCCACAATGGACTGGCAGCGAACCCGAAAGAGCATAACAAGTATTTGACACTGTTTTTTAAAACCTCCGCCGCCATAACTGGGTGCTAAATGTTTCAGAGCTCATGCAATGTTTTTCGTTTTATTTTTAATGGAACAGCAAGAGGGAAATGACGAGAAAAGACTCATGGTACGCGCAGTTAAATTTTTTAATGTTTACTTGATATTAACGTTTTTCAAAAGTTTTTAAAAAGAGTATGAAGCTGAATATTGTTAATTTGACATTGGCCGTGCACGCTGGTAAGAATGAAGGATCTCTTAAAAACTAATTTTGAAAATTAAAAAAATGCTGTAGTCAAATTAATGTGGTTACTAACGAGAAAACTTCGGCAAGAAACACGCGTAGCTACTCTTTTTATGAGGCTGAATCTGGCAGAAAATTCTAGCAGAAAAAACACGATGGCCCAGGACGAAAGAGGACTTGGTCCCTGAATTCAATAGAATATGTTCAAAAATATTTGAATTTTTTACACGTTGCAGTCAAAGGATATAAATGAAAGCAGCCTTTTTTGATTCCAAGTCTTTTTTTGTCCTTGACAATTGCGTTTTTTCTGCTAGTTTTCTGCCAGATTCAGCCTCATAAAAAGAGTAGCTACGCGTGATTCTTGCCGAAGTTTTCTCGTTAATAACCACATTAATTTGACTACAGCATTTTTTTATTTACAAAATTAGTTTTTAAGAGATCCTTCATTTTTACCAGCGTGCACGGCCAATGTCAAATTAACAATAACTGATGTAAGTAATCATTAGAGGAAGTCTTCGTTCAGCAGTGGACATGTTAGGCTGCAATTATTTTTTTTAACTATCGGAGCTCCATTTGTATTATTTTTACAACACTATCCATTTCCCCTTTCTAACAGCGCGTGTAAATTCGGTACAAGAAAAATTGTTTTAGTTTTACATTTCCGTGTCAAGCCAGTCGTGTTTATTGAAAAAGATTGAAAAATATGCAAACAAAAGCAAGAGTAATGATGCTGAAAGATTAGGCTGTGTATTTAGGAATCCATGTTCAATTCCCACCTTATACTTGAGTAACAAAGTTCAATTTCGCCTGTTTCGGTAACTGTACATATTTTATTGGGCTCATAAAAAGTGATTACACTAAATCGTTTCACTAAGCCCCACAAAGGAAATGAATGTTGTACAGTAGATTTAAGGATTTCAACTGGAACTGGTTGAAATATTGAATTAAATTCGTCATCTGTGCATAATATTGTCCTTCCCTTGCTGTGGTGTAGGTTTACCAGTTTTATTGAGTCTCCAGGACAAGTTTCATCGGTTATAAAATTTGTAATATGTTAACAAAATTTCCAATAACATTTTCTAAAAAAAAATCTTATAGGCACGCAGTGATATCTTAGACCGTAAAACATTTCAAATAATACCTTATTTGGATTTTACCTTGTTTTTAAATAGTATATTCTTATAAGCGCGCAGTGACATGTTAGACAGAAAATCATTTAAAATAATACCTATTTTATTTGACGCTTCGAACTATCGCGGAATACTGATAGATATAGATTTTCACCAGTTTCATCGTCATCATCATCAATCAGCCTATGACGGTGCACTGCAGGTCACACAACACGGGCCCAATGCGGATTCGACCCGCGTTTTCAAGGCATTTTTATCATGCCGTAAAGTTATAATAAATGAGATTAAGATTTACTAACTGGTCAGCTTTCACAGATTCATTGAAGAATTATTTTAGGGGCTCCCATTTATAATTTACTAAAACCATAATTGACAAAAATAACCTCCAAACTTTAAAAGAAATTCAGTAAAAAAAAACTAACGTACCATGCGTATTAATTTTCATACCAACTACATTTAAAATGCTAAAACGGAATACCGATTCCGAAATAAAAACGGTGTTTCGTTCAGGAATGCACTTTGCAGTTGACGGCATAAATGGACCGAACAAATTAGTTTCTATTTATTTGAATGATTTTTTATAATATTCGACTTGATAAATAACTTGTTCATTTCATTATTTATTAGATGAATGTTAAATTTATCAGAAGTTCAATCCAAAATATAATATATATCATGGACGCCCTAATAATAGGGGAGTAAAGATTTTAAATTAATATCTAATTTTAAGGGTGAACTCCCTAATACCTCAGTTTAAGACCCCACTGACGCTAAGACGCGTTATCAATCTTACAGTGATTTGTTTGTTTTGATTAGAAGATCTCGAGAGGGTCCTCGAGGGGTGGATACCTTACCTGTAACAAGAAAATAAAATGGTTAATAAAATGCATTTTTGCAGTTACTATTATTTTTGCATTGGGCCCGCGTGGTGAGTGATGGCCAGATCTCCCAAAAGCCAATGATATTCTGTATATATAAAGGTAGATACGCCACTCGTGCCTCAAAAACGAACCGCCGAAGAGAGTACAGTTTTACTCTTTTGTTTAGGCAAATGTACGCTTATTCGAAATATGTGTATGTGTGCTGTCACTGCATTCGGAAAACTTTTTTCGATTGTTTTGTGAGCATATCACAAACCTATACTTTTTTACATCTTTGCCAAAAGCCATGCTATGCGGGAAGGCCTGGACTCTGTAGTGGGCTGTTATAGGCTGATGATGATTATTTTTAAAAAATGAACAAACTAAAGCTTATAAAAGCATTATTGACAATAATATAACTTAAATGTTTAATAATAATAACCTGTATTTCTCTCATAATTAAACAATTAGTACATAAGTTCAGGATACAGACATATTTTCATATAACTTGTATGTGAGACTGATGCCTATGCTAGATATACTATAGTATATCCGTCTTATGGGCCATTTTGCTCACCACCTCGGATAACATAGGTTACTATTAAGTTAGTCAGTCCTTGTACGAGTGTAAGATCAAGCTTCTTATATGTTAACAAATAGTGTATTACTTACTCACCTAGTACAGCTACCTATTTCGATATATTTTATTAAATTACGCCATTTGAGAATATATGTTATTTATAAGTTCTTATGCCAAATAGAGCGTCGGTGGCTCAATGGTGTGGACTGTTGCCCACTACCGGGAGGGCTGAGGTTCAAATCCCACCACGTACCAATGCGTTTTCAAAGGAAAACATCGTGAGGAAACCTGCGCACGTCTGCGAAGAGATTCAAAAGTTGTGCGTGAAGTCGTCCAACTCGCACTGGGTCCGCGTGGGCGACAAAGGCCTATACACCCTATACGGGTAGGCTCGTGCCTCTCGGTGGGGACGTTTAATGAGCTAATCATGATGATGATGATGATTCCAAATACAAAGGACAAATGTACCATAACATAAAGAATAAAACAAGTTTTACTCGTAATAACCAAACATCGAATTATTCAAAACAAATTGTCTTATTACGTTTTTTAATACGTTTCGATGGTAACGCCTTTATTATTATGACTATGAGAAAGGGGAACACTCCCAAATAGTGACGAGCTGTTTTCCTTACCGTGAAAGGTGCCCGTAACCGTGACTTTTAAACGATCATTTTCAGGTTAAAGAGGGAAAATAAAACGTTTTGCTTGATATTTTAGAAGGTGGATTTTGCTAGTTGTTAAATTTTAATGAAATAATTATTTTACGAGTATAACATTAAGTAAAAAATATACGTTACGCAAAAGAATACATTACTTATAGGTAAATTTTCGTCACATGAAATTAAACACATAATTTATATTGTGCATCTTTGAAAACCTAGCAGTCACTGAATTTAAGTTGTAAGATACTCATTTGACCCTACTTTGATTACAATTTTCAAACGATGAAATTAGAAAACCAGTATATATATCAATGACTGTGTGACCATAATTATATGACAATTTGTGTCGCACAAAGGTTAATGTTGCGAACAAAGAAAAAATTGACGACCTATTTGGGGTTGCAGTTGAGAGGTCGACTGCAACACCAAGGGTTCCGGGTTCGATCCTCGTGCAGTACAAACATTTGTGTGCATGTCTGTTTGTCTGGTCTGGGTGTTTTCTATGTATAATATGTATGTATTATGTAATAAAAAATGTATATAAGTATGTTTATACTTTGTTCAGTAACCATAATACAGGCTTCACGCTTAACTTGGGGCTAGATGGCGCTGTGTGAATGTCAGTGGATATTTAATATTATTATTATATATTTTCAGAAGTAACATATAACAAAGAAAAAATGAAAATTAAGATGTTAATAGAGGTCGAATGGCACAAATAGTTTTGCCAAAAAAGTATTTGAAGCCATTTTGATACATTTAAACAAAATCTTCAAGCAACTCACGCCGTATCGTCTGTGACGAAATAGACGTTATCTTAAGATTGTCAAGCTCCGTCAACCAACCGTTCCTTCGTCCCTTAGAGAGGGTGTCAAATACCCTCTTGTTAATGCGGCGTGCGGTTAAAAGATACTGGTGTTTATACATTTAACCGATTACTATGGTGTCGACTTTGCAAGTAAGAACGACAGCAGTGTCAGTACTGAGTATTTAAGTTGTTTTTGTCATTAAATATATACAAAACATATATTCATCTTTAATTTTTAATTGATTTATTTTAAATTTCAAGATAGACACTCAGACCAAAATAAAAATGAGTCTATATAAAAGACTAGCTTTTGCCCGCGGCTTCGCTCGCATTAAATTCGGGTGAAAACGGTACTTTCATTTATCGTTGGATTTATTGTTGGGATTTCCCCTCCCTCCAACTTTAAGGTTTCGGGGTCAATAACAGATTTTTTTTTAGCAAAAATATGTTTAGTGAGCTAACCTTAAAAGATAGACATTTGCTGTCGCGGACTTTTTTGTAGACCTTTAAAAGGAGAACAATACTCTTATACATGACTTTTGTGTAACTTTAACCGTTTACGCGCAGCGGAAGCTCCAAGTATGAAAAAATACCCCCGATTTTGAAACATTCTTCATTGCTGCTCCGCTTCTATTACTCGTAGCGTGATGATATATAGCCTATAGCCTTCCTCGATAAATAAGCTATCTAACACTGAAAGAATTTTTCAAATCGAACCAGTAGTTCCTGAGATTAGCGCGTTCAAACAAACAAACAAACAAACTCTTCAGCTTTATATATTAGTATAGATGTGTAAAGTCACAAAAAAGATAAGACTTTTAAAAATAAACAATATTTTTGTAACTGTCAACACCATCCACATGTCACAACACTGACTTAACTTTAACATCATTGTCTGTCATTTCACAGTCTATTTATTAGGGGGAGAGCCTTTTAAAAATACAACGGTTTCATTGTTCCATCAACACCCTCTAAATACTCTTATCTATACACTGTTTAAATATAAAAAAATGGCCCAGTTCGAATCGGACTCGCCCATCGAGGGTTCCGTAGCAAGTAAAGTACTTACTACGGTTTGTAACCTACTACAGATTTTTTTATTATTTATTTTATTAGGTCTACCAATACTTGACAACACTTACAGATACAAAAAACATAATACTCAAGACAAAGACAGAGTGCAAGCTATGACAGGTAAACACCTCGTGACTTGAAAACGTGACTTATAAGTATACTTATAGCTACAAAAATTAAAATCAAAGTAACGAATTAATACAAAAACTTTAGTAAAAAAACAATTAGTCAAACCACCTTCTTGTAAGTAGTTTTTTGAGCCTGGCAAATGAGTCTGTGTGAACATCGATTATATTACTGTATGATTAAGTAACTTACACAGCCGTGCGGATTTATATTTATAAAATAGTAATTCACCTTTTATAATAAAAAGAAACTACTGACTAGATTCGTTCAAAACCAAATTTCGTTGTTTATCTTCATGGTTGTACATTATTTTTATTTTATATCATTACATTTTAGATGTTAGATGAGGAAGTGTTTCCTAGCGCAACTATTTATTTAAAGAAAACATGTTAGAAACCTAAATTCATTTTTAAAGAGCAATACGTTGCTACCCTACACAAGTATAACAAAAATTCGATAGGGTTTCGATGAAACAAAACTTTTCAGTTTTCGTTCAACGTATGGAGAACTCCAAAATACATGTATATTTTTTTAAGTTCCTTATGAAAATCTTTATGCGGATCGCAGAATACATATACAATTATGCATACAAAGTTTCGGACGTACCTTTGACACGGAGATACCTATGGACGTATATACAGACATGCGAATCTATTAAAGGTTTTCTTTTTATTCGGCTACGGAACCCTAAAAACTCCATTAAAAAACACCGTGACGTGGCAACGGTATCGTTTACATTTCGTTTACAATGCACAATTCTTTATGACAGTCGCACTATAGAGTTCAATCTTTACTGGACACCCCCTGGCAAGATAATATACAGCGAGACTGACGTTTCAATTTAAGTGAAACGAAACAATGGAGGGTTATGGAAACATATAATACGTAGACAAGTTTTTTTTCCAAAACACATACACGTGGATATTGTAAATTCAAATCTAAAACGTAGTCATACGGATTTATAAATAATATAAAAATAATAAATAAATACCACTGACATTCACACAACGCCATCTAGGCCCAGTTAAGTTTAAGCTTGAATTACGGGGATATAAACAACTGATAAACATATTTATATAATTTTTATTTGTCATCATCATCATATCAGCTCAATAAACGTCCCCACCGGAGGGCACGACCTACCCGTATAGGGTGATTAGGCCTTAGTCGTCCACGCGGGCCCAGTGCGGATTGGACGACTTCACACACAACTTCGAATCTCTTCGCAGGCGTGCATGAAGTTTCCTCACGAATGTTTTCCTTCACCGTAAGAGCGTCGATAACGTACATTATATTTTACGAAAAATCATTGGTTACGTGTCGGGATTTGAACCTCAGCCCTCCTGGTAGAAAGGCGACAGTCCATACCATTGAGCCACCGGACTACTCATTTTCATCATTTTTTTATTGTAAATACATACATATATATACATAGAACACACCCAGACCAATCATACAGACACATGTTTTATGCACACAAATGATTTGTGCCGGCCGGGGATTGAACTCGGACCTCTTGGTGAAGTAGCGACGTCTTACATTACATCAAATGGCTCATCAAAAAACAAATAAATTGACTATCAAGCAATATTATTAATTATAAATTATAGCAAATAGTTTGTATATAATTGAATAATTTTTATTTCCTACTTAAATCGATTTTGAAATAAATAAAAAACTTTAAAAAAAAGTAGTGTTCCATTTTCAAAAATAGAATTCAAGCTTAAAGTCAGTATTTAAAAAAGAACATCCCATCGAAATGCTTTAATGAAATTGTAACGGACAATTGTGGAGTTTTAATGCTCGAGGCGTAAAGATAAGCGAAATTGTAGCATTCCCCGTTTTAATTCAACCATTAAAGGGGACGTGAAAATGGCGTATTTCGTCTACGCAATTACATACGAATATATCTGTTTGAATAAGTGCGTTATTATTGTTTCATTGCTGTGCGATACAACTGTAGGATTGGCTGAGAACGTATTGGCGGATAAAAGATTAGCCATTTTTATTGATGGTAGATCGTTATTTTGTCAGATTCGAAATAACAAATATTTTGGAGCATTAAACCAGCCTATATCTATATACATCTCAGCAAGGCATAGGCCATGCCATACAGCATGACTATGGGATTGGACTGAAATCTGCTACCTATATGCTAGACTAAATAAAACGAATACGAACATAAAAGATTCGTTCTTTACTTCATTAAAATCATGAGTTTGTTAAATACCCAAGCTATCTGCTTGATATTTTAATAGGTATAAGAAAATATATCTAAATATTGCTTCCAATCACTCTGCTTTTCATAATTTTAGGTAAATTTAATACAAACTACAATTCAACTCCCGATTTATAATAAAGCATTACTATTGATAACTTAATTATAGACGGCGCTACTATATTTGACACTTGATAAAAGCCACATTTAAATTCACCTTGACATCTGTCACTTTGACAAACGATGACAGCTGTCACGTGACGTAAGGGCGTGATCACACGCGTTGGTAATCGCACGCGACAGTAAGTTAGCGCACACGACGGCCATTACGCTATTTCTGGCTTTAATAAGAACCTCATGGCTCCGTGTGGGAAGTCAATTTTGCTTTATTTTGTGGGAGCTTTAACGTTTTAATATGGTACAGCCGTACAGGTATCGTGTTTTGATTAAACACGTACAGTAATTTTGTTTTGCACACAACAAGGTTGTATGTAAGATAAAAATAAGTAGTAATTTTTCATTGGCACCGTTGCTTTCTAATATGTTCACTTACTTTATTTATTTATATATTATCATCGTCAGCGCATTAAACGTCCCCACCAATGGACATGAGCCTACTCGTATAGTGTGTATAGGCCTAAGTCGTTCATGCGGGCCAGTGCGGATTGGACGATTTCACGCACAACCTTTGAATCAATGACACTACAGCCTAAAGTGGCTTTGAATCTTCTGCAGGCGTGCGCAGGTTTCCTCACGATGTTTACCTTCACTGTAAGAGCGTCAGATAAACGTACATGTTATAATTTCGAAGACATTGGTACGTAGCGTGATTTGGACCTGCACCCTCCAGACGGGAAGGCAACAGTCCACACAAACGAGCCACCGACTCTCTTTATTTATATTTTACTTATAAACGAACCGCCAAAGAGAATGCAGTTGTAGGCTCTTTGTTTAGGTTAATGTACGCTCATTCAAAATATGTGTGTGTGCTGTCGCTGCATTCGGAACACTTTTTTCGATTGTTTTGCTAGCGTATCACGAATCTTTACTTTTACATAATTGGTGCGAACGTTCATTATTTATATTAGTATATATAGGTCGTAGTTATTGTTGGACATCATAAGTATGGCATTGACGATTCGAATAGGAGGTAACGTAAATGAGAACAGCGTCGTGTTTGGCTGAGCGTTGGCTACTTCATTCCGTTCACGTTTCACAATAGGTGTAACATTCACTGCCTCACAATTAAAACTTGTACGGTACAAGCCATAAGAATACGTACAAAAGAATGTAGTGTGTGTAAGCAACCTCCCTCACACATAGACATAAGTTAGTATATAAGCGTAGTGGTAAGTCATTTGATATATACATTATTAATATACTAGAGTGCACTCGATACATAGTTTTATTCCGTCTCCCGGTCCCCACATTGCAGAATTAAAAATTTAATTGTAGTTTGTATTCTTTGATATTATATATAAACATATATATTAAGTTTATATGTATTTATTTATACGTGGAATTAAGATATTGTAACTTTGCAAAATCTTGCCCTTTCTTGTTCTTTTCTGTGCCCGTGAGGTGGTCTGGAAGAAATCGCTTCAAGCGATAAGACCGCCTAAATTGCATTATGTTTGTTAATTATTGTGACTGTGTGTGCAATAAAGAATTTTATCTATCTTTAAAAACAATATAATTAATTTTGACCATATTCTTTCTCTTCAACTTATTGCAGTCCACTGGTGGATTACACTTTGCGCCAGATATCCCGGTCCTCTGCTCAAACATATTGTGTTATGTTAATCACCAGCGGTATACTTAAGATATTTTCCCGCAATTGAAGTTAGCCATGTTTAAAATAATCCAGGGTGTCAGCTAGCTCCATGCCAAATTTTATTGAGATTGTTACAGCCGTTAAGACTTAAAGAAGTAACAATGATGATAGACTTATTTAATGTTTTTAAAATAAATAAAATCATTATTAAAGAAGCATTGATGACTACGCTGTAGTGGCTAGATTAAAAAAAGTCAGATCCAGCTGAAAATGAAAAGCCGTTTCATTGCTTTATATTTTTTTGTAGTTTCTCAAAACACGCTAAGAAATACCCTAGACTAGTTCGTTCAGAAAAAAAATGCAGGATATTCCCACCCCGCGTCATCTCCCCCATTAGCCCGCGCTATAACTGGAGCGCAGTCACGTGTTCAGTTGCGCGCGCGCCGCCCCGTAATTGGGCGACGCGCCGCTTTGATCTCGCCGCGCACGAATTAGCGCAGTCCCGGCGATCACGTTTCCGTTTCCTACGCGAAGTTCGGACGCATTGTAACAATTGTTATTCTACCGTCTGTTTGTTTGTCGTGAGCTTGATTGGTGTATTTGCTTTTGGAAGACTTCATTGTGTGTGGTAGATGAGCTTTATTTATGGCGGTATCATTAAGTCTTATAGCATATCATTATATAATGAACATGACATGTTCCCATTACAGACGTGTGACTGTTCAGCTCGATTGCGTTAGATAATTCGAGATCTTAGCAAGGTTAAATTACGACTTATTTTATGTTGCATTATTAAGGCAAATAAATAATTATGACAGCTTTGCATAGTTATTTACGGAGACTTCGATAAATAATAAACTACTAGATGCATAATCTTATTCAACGATCCGCGGAAACTCTGCCCATCGCGTCGGTTGGGCAGAATTTTCATTAAAATTTCACATGTCATAATGACAGTAGCTTACCCATGCTTTTGATTTTGTACCCTTTTCGAGATGCGTTAAGTACAAAATGTAAACGAATAATTTTATGTTATAAATATAACAATAACTCTACGTTTGTGTTATGCGGGCTCGGACATTTCTTGTTTGACGTTTCTTCATGACTGTGATTAAAGACTTAATATTTTTAAGGTCAAACTTGATAAGTTAAATTTACTACATCATCATCAGCTCATTAAACGTCCCCGCCGAGGGGCACTATCCTACCCGTACGCGAGTGTATAGGCCTTAGTCGTCCACGCGGGCCGAATGCGGATTGGCCGACTTCACGCACAAACTTTGAATCTTTTCGAATTTGTGCGCGGGTTTCCTCACGATGTTTTCCTTCACCGTAAGAGCGTCGGATAACGTACATATAATTTCGAAAATTTCTAAACACATTGGTACGTAGCGGGATTGGAATCGGCGCCCTTCCGATCGAAAGGCAACAGTCCACACCATTGAGCCACAGACACTCTGAATTTAGTTAATTAAATGATAATTCAATAACTAAGCGATGAATGAACACTTAACTAGCCTATAATGGTCCACCTTCAAATATACCAACACCGAGATTGGACCGGCTACCATCCTAAATCAAGAGTGGGATCAAGAGCTTAACGTGCCTTCCGAGGCACGAAGGGACTCAAACGAGATAGTATAAGTACGTATCGATTTATACAGTTTACCTTCCTAACAAATATGTTTTTTTGTCATAAGTGAAGGGGACGGTTAACGCGTTCACTTAATGGTAAGTGACACGCCTGCCCATGACAGTAGCAGTGTTGAAGGAAATTAATCATAGTAAGTAGTCATTTATTCCGTCAACACTGCCCTGCGCCCGTTACCTGAGAAACAGATGTTAGACCTCTTATACCCGGTAATTTTACTAACAGTGCCCTCATTCCAGAACATAGAAGTACAAAACACTCGTATTTCACGGGACGATATCTGGCACTAGATGACTCGGTACTGAGTTTACGGCCTCATCATCATCATCAGCTCAATTAACGTCCCCACCGAGGAGTACGAGCCTACCTGTATAGGCCTTAGTCGTCCATGCGGGCCGACTTCACGTATATCCTTTGAATCTCTTCGCAGGCGTGCGGAGGTTTTCTCACGATGTTTTCCTTCACCGTAAGAGCGTCGGATAACGTACATACATTTTCGAAAATTCGAAAACACATTGGTTAGATGGCGGGATTTCAACCTCAACCCTCCCGGTAGGAAGGCAACAGTCCACACCATTGAGCCACCGACTCTCATTGTCTACCGTCTACTAAATTTTAAAAGCAAAGCTATTTTACCTCATGACTTGGTTAACCGTAACCTATGAATACTCGTTACTCATTGCGGCACACATTCTAATCGACAGTTATTGACTTTAGTTAAATATATTATCGGAGTCATGACAGCCAATTATATGTACACACTAAGTATGACTATTGGCGTAATATTTTGCTGGCTCAACAACTGCTGTAAGCTGTCAAAGTTGGAGTCAAATGAAAGGTCAGAGATCATTGATTTGATGGATTATCAAACCTCAATGTCAGCCTCTATCAGCATTTAGCTAACGTTATTTTTATGCACGAAATTGTAGGTAGTCGGTAGCAAGAATTTAGAACGCCTCTTGAAGCACAGAACCTTGACCATTCAAATTGAATGAAGAATTAAATATAAGATAAGAAGTAGAAACAAAAACACGAGTAAAAGGTCAAATCAATTTTCCACTTCATCAGAATGATAACATGCACCAAAGTCATCATATTAAGCAGCTTCACATTCACGACTGAAACTCGACAAACTACATGCACTTTAGAAGGCTTTTGACATTAACTTTACGGGGCGACTTACAAATACAAAATTACTAATTCAAAGCCCCAACTTTGCAGACGGTCCGTAGTTTTTTCACTAAAACCTAGCTCCAGTGTTCACTGCACGTTTAAAATTCCACAGACCAAGTCCGTCAAGGGTAGTTTCCTAATGCAATTTTGTTGCATCCCTAACTTTGTTTGCTTCGGCTAATCTTGCCGTGGCTTGTGCTCACACTTAACTTGTGTTCTGTCAGAATACAGGCGCTTTTGCGACGCCTATGAAAGACATCGATATATCATAAACTGAGAGCTTATGCATCCGTTTTTCATTATATTATTATATGTGCGCCCTTGAGGTTAATTTTTGATTATTTAGGCCCACATGTCCAGCAGACTGCGATTTTTGAAGGGGCTCACACATTATTTTTTGTAAATACATACATATCATACAGTGAAAACACCCAGACCATTACAGACATGTTCATGCACAATTGTTTGTACTGCCCGGGGATCGAGCCCGGAACCCTTGGGTTACAGCCGACGTTTCAATCGCAACACCAAATGGATCGTCAATCTTTTTATGAACAAAGTAACTTTTACAAGAACGGTGATAAGCTTAAGATCTTATTTGACGGCAGAACTCAAAAGGTTGTTGTAAACGGTTCTAGCTCTTCTGGTGGCCCACTACGCATGGGCGTGCCTCAGGGTTCTATATTGGGTCCTTTACTGTTTCTTTTATACATAAATGACCTTCCTTCCCATTGTCATAAACTTTCTGACATAGTACTATTTGCAGATGATACATCATTGCTTTTTAACGTTAATAGAAAAAAAGAAACATTTGACGATGTAAATGGTGCTATCTCACAAGTAATGCATTGGTTTACAGTTAATAATTTATTGCTTAACACTAAAAAAACTAATTGTATAAAATTCTCATTACCTAATGTGAGGCAGGTCATCACCAGTATTAATTTGAATGACGAATGCTTAAAAATTGTTGATAGTACAGTATTTCTAGGAATTACTATAGATTCAAAACTCCAGTGGGGACCTCATATTGAAGCTTTGGCAGGTAGACTTAGCTCAGCAGCGTATGCAGTTAGGAAAATAAGGCTCTTAACCGATATTGATACAGCAAGATTGGTTTATTTTAGTTATTTTCATAGTATAATGTCATATGGTCTTCTGTTGTGGGGCTCAGCTGCTGATATTAACACTATATTTGTACTTCAAAAAGAGCCATCCGAGCCATTTATAACCTTAGACCACGTGATTCACTTCGGGAAGTATTTAAAAAAATCGATATTTTAACAGTAGCGTCTCAATACATTTACCATAATCTAGTTTATGTCCACAAAAATCTTCATTTGTTTGAAAAAAATTGTGACGTACATAACTTTAATACTAGGAACAAAAACAAACTTGCTGTCCCAAATCTTAGACTAAGTAAAGTAGGAAAATCATTTGTTGGAAGAGGCATAACATTCTTTAATAAAATACCACAAAATCTTGCCGAATTGCCTTTTCACCAGTTTAAATTAAAGATTAAAAAAACCCTCATGAAAAAAGGTTACTATACAATAGAAGAATATTTATCGGATAAAGATGTGTGGTCTTGCACTTAGTGTTCCAGTTACAAAATCTTTGTAATAAATTATTGTAAATCTATGTGTAGGTAAATGACAAAACTGTAACCACTGATATAAAAAGATTAAAAGAGTAACTCGAGTTTCTTGCCGGCTCTTCTCGAAGATCCTACTTATTCCGAACCGGTGGTAGAGTCACAAAAAATATGATAATAATAACAATTGACGATTCAAAAGTATCTGTAACAGATTTATTTGAATAAAGATTTTTTTTCTTTCTTTCTTAGTAATTCTTTCGTCACGTCACAGTCAGCGCCTAACAATATGTTTAGTCTGCTCAATGCTTTATCGATTCTTAGAATCATCACAATAATCTCAACATTATTGATTGTAAATCATCAACAGAATCTGAGTTTCTTAAAAGGTACAATGAGAGTGTCACAAAGCAGTAGTAATGATTTGACTTTATCCGACGAATTGTTTCCTTAAGGGATATTTTAAGAAAAGTAATTATCTAACGCGGGGTTAAATCTTGCTTATTTATCTATTTCCATATAAAAAATACATGCAAAGCATGTCGATATAAAAATTTGGAGCAATCCCTTTACTACTCTAGCATACAAGTCTAAACTTAACTGACTGCGGATTGGTTCACAAGTTCAAAGTCACTTAACGGTCAATTAGCCAGCTATCAGCAACAGCTCTAGGTTTCTTTTTAGGAAAATCTCATACAGATAACATCGTTACTGATTTTACTCCTAAGCGAATTTCGTACTTTTATAATTTCTGTTAATAGTTTAATGTGTAACTCGAATCGACTTAACAGTTCTCTCTCAGTGGTTAACTCTGTAATTTTCTCTTCTGCCCCACTCACTTGCCACAGGTACAACCAAAATATCAGTGCAGTGGTTTAACCTATTGCAGCGTTTGCTGAGTTTTGTACTTTATTTGGTATATTTTTGTATGTTTATGTTTCTTGTGGCCATAAATGTCTTTTTTTCTTTCTAACTTTATCATACGAAACCGTAGTAAGAGGCGGAAGAAATAGGTGACATTGAAGTGTCAACGCAGACTTCGTAATAAAACTACTACTAGGTGGTAGACTCGATACTGAGTCGTCTAGGTAGGTACCACCGCAGTGCCAGATAGCGTCCCGTGAACAGGAGGTTATGCACTTTTGTTGGTTTCGGGATAAGCTACGTGAGCTAGTGAAATTACCGGGTATAAGAGACCTAACATCTGTTGTCTCGGGTGACGGGCGCAGTGCGGCGTTGATGGAGGATAATAACTGTGTATCAGTTGTTGGTCTCCTTTAATGCCGATCTATCATGGTCTGGCGTATCACTTACCATCAGGTGAGCGTCCAGACCGTCCTGTACACTTATAACATAAAAAAATCATGAAGATATCCCGTTAACATTCTGGGATACCAATCTCTTAGTTTGCGGCATGACCCTAATCGCCTGTCTCGAAGTTTAATCGAACAACAGAAATGCATTGCACTTGGTAAAAGGTTTCATGTTTTTTTTTTGTAAATACAAATTTGATTTTGCAAAGGAAAGTGCTGAAAGAGGTCTTTGCTCGAATTTATTGAATTAGTATTCTCGATTAAAAGTGCAAAGACCATAGAATTAGATTTAGCGCGATGCGCTAGACTAAGCTTATCGTTTTGAGTGGCGGGCGCGGGACAGTTTTGACATAATATAATTACTACCTACTGTTATTGATTTTCTTTAACACTACATCTGTCATAGTCAACCGTATCACTTACTCCAGGCCAATGATATTCTGTATATATAAAGGGTAGATACGCCATCCGTGCCTTAAAACCGAACCGCCGAGGAGAGTACAGTTTGTACTCTTGTTAAGGTGAATGTGTCAAAAATTCGGAATATGTGTATGTGTGCTGTTACTGCATTCGGAACACTTTTTTCGATTGTTTTGTGAGATTCACGAATCCATATTTTTTTACATCATTGCTCCAGGTGAGCGAAAAGCAGTAAATAGCAAATTAAAATAACATATAATTCCATGTTTTATAAACGAATAGTTTTGGGTAATCATAAATATTACCTCAGTTATAATTTCATTTTACAACACAGTTGCTTTGATGAGCAAATGTATTGCGCATTTTGTTTAGGTTTCTAAGTTAGTTTTAAATTAAACATCTGATTTAACCCGTTTTATATATTCATTGAGCGTCGGTGGGCTCAGTGTGTGGACTGTCGCCTTCCTACCGGGAGGGCTGAGTTCAAATCCCGACACGTACCAAGTATTTCGAATTTTCGAAAAATCATGTGTACGTTATCCGACGCTCTTACGGTGATGGAAACATCGTGAGGAAACCCCATGCACGCCTGCGAAGAGATTCGAAGGTTGTGTGTGAAGTCGTCCATCCGCACGGGCCCGCGTGGACGACTAAGGCCTAATCACCCTATACGGGTAGGCTCGTGCCCTCGTCTTCGGTGGGGACGTTAATGAGCTGATGATGATATATTCATAAGATTCAAACAGTAGAAATTTAATTAGTGACAAAGTTTTGTCGCGTTACTCATTAATTTGAACAAAAAAGCCCCAAAAGCAATTTCGAACGTAAATATTGAGTAGTAAAACAAACATGAAACGGAGAATCATCCCTGGAATAGGGGTGGCTTTGTAATTAAGTATTAATACGGGTACAATATCAATTTGTTCCTACAGGAACAAAGGTGATCTTACTGAGAGGGTTTTAATTGCTTAATAACAATATTTTTGTTATTTTATTGATTTTTGGTGAATGAAAAATAATGTGTATGTTTATACCTACTGGATGACAATTTGCCTGAACAAATTTGTCATGTTTTAGTTTTAATATAGTTATTTAGCGTCGGGTCAATGGTGTGGACTGTTGCCCTCCTACCGGGAGGGCTGAGGTTTAAATCCCGCCACGTACCAATATGATTTCGAATTTTCGAAATTATATGTACGTTATCCGACGCTTACGGTAGAGGAAAACATCGTGAGGAAACCTGCGCACGCCTGCGAAGAATCAAAGGTTGTGCGTGAAGTCGTCCAACCCGCACTGGGCCCGCGTGGACGACTAAGGCCTAATCAGCCCTATACGGGAAGGCTCGTGCCCCTCGGTGGGGACGTTTAATGAGCTGATGATGATGATTGATTTCATGGTGAATGAAAACAAAATAAGTATTTTTTAACCTACTGGATGTCTGCCAAACAAGTTTATTATTTTAGTTTTAATATAATTATTTACACAAAACATGACTTGTTCTTAACTAGAATCAGTGAGGCATAAGTCTAGCTATGGACTTTTTATGGCATCTGTACTAGTAACAGAACCTTATATGCCCTTAGATCATGCTAACCCTCTCTAAGACTCTGGATAGCAGAAATGGCGTCATCGTTAAGTAAGTCCAAAGGAAAACATTACCAATAATTGTATCGAGCCAAAGTGAGTTCATGTCATTACAAATAAGTACTAAATTTGAGGGTAATGACGGAACAGAGACTAATTTTGAAGATGTGATAGCAAGAGTTAGAGATGAAGAAACATCACAATTGCAATTTATCTGAAACGTGGACATGTACAAGTCTTTTTTTATACGGTTCAAGTTGAAATATGACGTGTATCAAAAGGTACAGTTGTGGACCATAAATAATTCACAATCATAAAACACCGTAAGGCCAAGCAAAAGGGTAAACGTTCCGCGACACCGTCCGGTCTGTAGCCAAGTGCTATTTGCTCCATTGGCTGGAAATAGTTTATGGCCAGTATTTGGGCCGTTCACCTCATTTATGTTACTTGACGTATTTGATATGTTTAGGTTGGTACCTTTTGCGTTGAATGACTTTCCAATGTAAAAAGGTACCAACTTAAACATAACCTAATTCATAACGAGCTTATTCTTTCAAATGGATACAAAATATGAGCAAGACCTGGGTGGCTTACCAGTTACCGCCATCTCTTAAATCTATTACTATAATATGACTTCGCCTGTTATGGTAAAAAATGCGAAGTAATATTATAGATGGCGGTAAGCTCACTGAAGAGGGCAGCTTGGTACTTCTTTTATTCGACAGAAAAAGCTTTTCCCAATATCTTTACTGCTGGGGGAAGCGACGGGTGTGTGAGGCTTAAACCCACTAAAACCTGTTATGGGAACTTAATTAAGTTGGACCACCAACCTATCGGTGATAGTCGATTGATTTCCACGCGGACTGATCCTTGCAGTTGACATCCATTTGTTACACGCCACCTCAACCAAGTGACCAGTCCATCAATATAATTCAATGATGTTAAAAGTATAGATTCGATATATGCTCACAAAACAACCGTAAAAGTGTTCCGAATGCAGCGACTGCACACATACACATATTTCGAATGAGCGTACATTTACCTGAATAAAGAGCCTACAACTGTATTCTTTTTGGCGGATCGATTTTGAGGCACGGGTGGCGTATCTACCTTTATACTATATACATAATATCATTGTATAAAATATACATATTATAATAATTTTATATCTCATGACAGCAGTAATTAACTATAAGTTTGGTGACAAACAAAAGTTTATATGTAACAAGAGTAACATTTCCTCTCGATCCATATAAAATAAACAATAAAATAAAAATGTACTAACAACAGTATTGTTCGGCGGTGCCACCGACGTGATCGATTCAATAACAACGTAATCGATCGACTGCTGACATCGAGCAAGCGTGACTCGTGTGCCGATTTTTTATATTGATTGTTTTCATTTAGAGTTTCATTAGTAAGTTATGAAATTCTATTCTAAATAAGATAAAAATTCTTTATTGCACATAAATAAAAAACATACAACACAACAAGAAACAACAAAAAACGAGTCCAATGTAGGCCTTATTGCTAAGGTAGCAATTTCTTTCAGGCAACCTTTGGGTGAAAGAAATATGATTTTAGGTTAGCGGGCTAGTGCAAAAACTTAATCTAAAAAAAATACTGAATCGACTGTATTAGATAGGATTTAGTCAAACTCAAAACATCTTTATTCAAATAAGCGTAGGACGCCCTCCGGTCCGATGGACCGACGACTTGCGAAAGGTCGCTGGTGGAGGCTGGATGACGAAAGCGGAAGAGCGGGATATCTGGCGCAAAACCTATGTCCAGCTGTGGACTGCGATAGGTTGAAGAGAGAGAGAGAAATCTATCTTTTACAGATACTTTTGAATGGTCAATTGTTATTATTTTTTATGACTCTACCACCGGTTCGGAATAAGTAGTATCGTAAAGAAGAGCCGGCAAGAAACCGGCCAAAAGGTTACCCCTTTGAACTTTTTATATCATTGGTTAGAGAGTTTTGTCATTTACGTACGCGTAACTTCACAATAATTTATTATAAAGATTTTGTAACTGGAACACTATGTGCAAGACCACACATAGTAACATAGTCATGTAGAGTTTTTGGATGTTTCATAGAGATTTAAACGGGTATACAGTTCATCTGTTGGTGTTTATTTTGTAGATTATTTAAGCAGACGTTCGTTCACGCTACTTCATCTGAAGGTAAAGACTTCGGCACCCAAGGACAATCATAACTACGAAAAATCAACGAGCAATTGTTGACCTTTAGAAACAACGCTCGAAAATTGGTAAAATTTTTAAACAATTAATTGCCACCGAACTTTTTACTTTGGCTTCACTCCTGAAACAGTTATTTTAAACTTGCTTTACAAAGGAAAATTTTCATAATATTTAAGATTGGTTCTTTAAGAAAAATCCTTATGAAAGCGGTTCATAACGTGTATTTGTTTAAAAGCGCATGCGTGCGAGCGCGCTCCCGGTGATAGCGGGATTTCTTACGATGTTTTTCTTCACCGTAAGAGCGTCGGATAAAGGCACATATAATTTGAAAAATTCTTTAACATATTGGTAGGTAGCGGAATTTGAACCTGCACCCTCCAGATTGGAAAGCAACAGTCCAAACCAATGAGCCAGAGACGCTCTATTCATTACCTACACATCACCAATTGAATCGACAGCAAAAACAAATGAAAACACAGATGCCGCAATTCCCCCAAGTTCGCCTTCCCCCGGGCAAGTTTACACAGTCGGCGAAAGTATTGGAGTCTGGCTCTAAATCTGGAGCGTGCAGAATGCTTAGCTTAATGTGTTTTCTTTGTACCGCCGAAATAGCCGCGTCTGTGCTGACTTGGTCGAATAAAACGCATTGCAGTGTTGATTCCTCTAAGTACATGTACAGATTTTACTCTTAGCTCATAGACGGTTAAAGTAAAAGATTTTGTTAGGTCGTATTTAAATGTAGCTCAAAAATAGTAAGCTTCAAACATTGCTAATAATAGTGAGCTTCAAAAATTTATATTTAACTCATTGAACGCCGAAAATCCAGACACAATAAGTCAAAGGGTAGGTAGGGTAGGTAATAAAAAGGAGTTTAATAAAAGTGCGCTTCAAACATTGTTTTTGTATTTGATCATCATATTGACCAAAAGCACTTGAGCAACCAACCAAATAGTTTTCATTTTAAAGTAAGTCAAACAAAAGTGTAACGTGCCCACCAAAACACAGAATCACCTTCTTTCCAGACCAATTCCAGACAAACGGTTGAGTGCAAATAGTTTTTTATATTACAAAGTGTATTGGACGGTCAGGACGCTCACCTGATGGTAAGTGATACGCCTGACCATGAGGGCATTGAAAGAGACCAACAACAACTGATACAGTTATTATTTGAAAAAATGCCACACTGCGACACCAGAGACAACATATGTAAGGAACATATACCCGATAATTTTATTAGCTACAGTGCCCTCATCCTGAAACACAAAAGTGCATAACACTCCTGTTTCACGGGAACTGCGCTAGACGACTCAATACCGAGTCTACCACTTAATAAAAATAAAACGGTTATAGTTCAAATAATACGGTTCACCGCTTAACCAAATGCACAGTACATCTAAGTGTATTTTGATATCTAGAAATCGCCGTAACATTACTTAGTCTGGATAGCGATATCTATTCCCGGCCGAGTTACACCAAGATTAATGACGTGCCGGTGCAAATAAGATTAACGAATCACACGACCGTGGTCTAGTGCGGTTAGATTTGATTTTAGAATGCGTGATATGGGGTCGTGGGTTCGATTTAGATTTATTACATAACTAGCTGACCTGTCAGACTTCGTCCTGTCAGAAAAATGTGTAATGTGGCAGTGTTTTGTTCCTACCTTTTTTATATTCTTTGCAAAATTATCCTGAACAGAACCATCACACTGGTAATAATTCGGTGTGAATTAAAATAATTAATAAAAGTATGTACTTTTAATGAACTTTATATTACAATAGCAATAAAGCTCAAATTGATTCTACGTTTTAGTTAGAAAACGGTTGTATGTGAAAAAGAAAAGGGCTATTTTTAGGGTTTTCCCGGCAATTATTCGATCTTTTCTCGCCGTAAGAACCGTCCTTGGACTTCAATGAACATTTTAAAAAAAGAATTGGCCAAATTGGTCCAGGCGTTGTTGAGTTATGCGCTTACCAACACATATTGCGATTCATTTTTATATTATAGAAGATAAACTATACATAAATAATAAGAAACTATATATTCATTAGTTTTCGATGCACAATCACGAAGAAACGTCAAAAAATGCTCGAGCAGCATGATACACTAGTACACTTATTGTTATATTTAGAACATCAAATTATTCATTTAAATTTTGACTTAATACGCATTGCTATGAAGACATTAAGGCTGAGAGCTATCTGCGCTCGCCACTCGCCCGGTGAAACTGTGAAGGCCATCTGCGGCCAACAGCAGTAGTCAGTTCGGAAAAAAAAAAAGCTATGAAGAGATTGGTTGTGACCCAGTACGCGGGTCCAAAGCGGACTGGTTGGTGTTACGACTGCCATCCAAGGTACATAAGACCATAGGTACATATCATAATATGGCCAGATCTATCCAGGATAATAGAAAGAAAGAAAAATGACATAATCCAGAAACGCACTCGGTCACCCAAATTTCGGGTTCCGTAATAAATAAAAAAAATATTAAAAAATAGACCATAAGTAATTACTCATACGTACCATAATTGAACAGATCTGCCTTAATAACGAAGAGCATATATCGGGTTTTTGGGCTTATTGATTTAAGACCTATTCAAAATCCATTTACATTATGAGTTACAATAAAAAAATACAATATAGAACATAGAATCAAAAGATTAAAGCGCGAATAATTTATTATCTCATTTTGATAATTGTTAAAAGCTCTATTGTTCACCAAAAATTTTTAAAATACTTAAAAAAAGATGTATATGTCGAAAATATAGACCTAATTCTCTGAAAGGTATTAAGTCAATTTGCTCAAAAACGTGACTTATTTCAAAGATGTATCCATAATGATTACCGAAAAGAATTTTTGTCAACCTTATTTTACTCTAAAAAATGACATATCCAAAAACGCACTCGGCACCCAAATTTCGGGTGCCGTAATCTCCGCACGTACGCCTGATAAATGAGGTAGATGGCCGACCTGGACCATTCCGTGATAATTCCACGGTGACAAGTCGCCATTTGCATTTTAATGGTGACGTCATCGACCGAAACGTCGAACTGGAGTTTAACATGGGTCGGTAATAAGACATTGTGAGCACTTCCATGGACGCGGAAAGTTGGTCCGTTAATCCCTTTGTAATGGGGTTGGCTATTTTTCACGACAGACGTCGTATTGTCGTTGCAAAAATCGGGAATGAGTACGTACTTAACGATGGATAAACATAAATTAATCATTAATATCCACTGACATTCACACAGCACAATCTAGCACCAATTTAAACGTGAAGCTTGTATTACGGGTATTAAACAACTGATAAACATACTTATATATATTTTTTGTAAATACATACATGAACATGTCTGTTTGTTCGTAATGTTCTGGGTGTTTCTATGTATCATATGTTCAAAATATGTTATAACTACACTAAAGTAAACAAATATTATTTTATTAATATAAGTGTCGTGATTTATTTTATTTATCGTATTTTTGGAAACTGCAAATTCATTTCACATCTTTTGTACAGATGCAAATCGATTATAATGGCAACACTGATGCTTTATGGATGTGACGTCACACTGAACTAGTCTTTATAAAGATGGCGCACGCTTCTACAGGCAGTTGTCGTGAACATTCGAAGAACAGTCGCCTGGGAACCTCTGTCGCCTGACTGACAGAATAGTAGAATTTATAGAGTATTTGATATTCGAGAATCAACTTAGTACTGGGGCTTATCGCCGTATATTCGTAATTTCATTACATAAGTAACAGCCAAAGTAAATCGCATCTAATAGAATTGCCGCCAGCATGCGTGCAATGAGAAATGCATTTGAAAGTTGTTTCCATTAGGGTTAGGTTACAACCTTGACTGTAGGATCTAGGCTGCGTTCTAAGACCATTATTATTTTCCATATAACCTTCGTTTGGATAAATTAAACTCTGACATACTGATTGAGGCAGAATTCTAGAATAATCTAGCGTTTAATCACCTGGCTTTAACGTCTCACATCACAAGACAAGATCACTATCATGTGGTGTAATTGGTTGAGACGTTTGCTCTCACACCAGGTCCGGTTCAATCCTCGGGTAGTAAACACATTTTGTGCATAACTTGTCTCTTTGTATTGTCTGTGTGTTTCTATGTATTATATATTATGTATTTACAAAAACATTAAACAATTTGAGAGCGTCGGTGGCTCAGTGTGTGGACTGTCGCTCCTACCGGGAGGGCTGAGTTCAAATCCCGACACGTACAATGTATTTTCGAATTTCGAAAAATATATGTACGTTATCCGACGCTCTACGGTGAAGGAAAACATCGTGAGGAAACCTTCATGCACGCTTCGAAGAGATTCGAAGTGTATGTGAAGTCGTCAATCCGCACTGGGCCCGCGTGGACGACTAAGGCCTAATCACCCTATACGGGTAGGCTCGTGCCCCTCGGTGGGATGTTTAATGAGCTGATGATGATAAAATATGTTTATCAGTTGTTTAGTACCCGTAACACAAGTTTCACGCTTTACTTGGGTTAGATGGCGCTGTGTGAATGTTAGTAGATATATTTATTTATTATAATAAAGATGTTAGGTACCAACTTGTTATGCGTATATCAGAAGTTCATAGCATGCCGATTTTCTAACTTTAAACCTTAAATATAAAAAACTTCTCAATAAACCCAAGGGTTCCAAGTTTCCGAGTTGGGTAACCGTTAACAAGTTGACATATTAACTACGTCACTAACAATGACGTCACCGCAAATAAGGTAGATTTGGGGCTTTTGTCCCATTGAAACACAGTTCTCAGCGGAAATTTTCGTGGAAACGTTTAAAACAAAGCCCGGGAAGGGTAGGTTTGTATCGATTCTACATTTCCTTTCGGGTAACGAATGTAATTTGTCATGTGCTGGTTAGGAATTCCGTGGGAGGAATCTATGATGATGTGTGGAATACGCTGGATATTGTAACAAATACCAACATATACGAATGTGACAACCTCAGTACCAACTTATTGTTACTAACTCACTCGTACGGTTTAGTCGTAAAATCTTCTGTGGTCGTTGAAATATCTAAACTTAAGTAACAACAAAAAACATTTATTGTAAATATATAAATATAACACTCATATATATAATAGATTATTATTAATTTAAATAATTATTGTTGACTAGCTTTTGCGTGCGACTTCGTCCGCGTAGAATTATTACTTTGGCCTAACGCTCTTTTTAACCCGCTACTTTGTTTATATAGGTGAGTTAAAACTATATCTCATAAGATAAGATATGCATTTAAGTTGAATGATGTGAATGGCAATTTTGTTTTAAAGTATTTATTTGGATAAGGATTATTATCATATTTATAAGAACACCTTCGCAAATGATGCATTATTTTAGAAAAAAATGCTAAAAATATGTTATAGGGAGCTAACCTTAAAAGATAGACATATACTGTCGCGGACTTTGTTGTAGACTTTTAAAAGGGAAACAATACTTTCATACATGACTTTTGCAAAACTTGCAACAGCGGAAGCTCCAAGTATGGAAAATACCCCCGATTTTGAAACATTCTTCATTAATGCTCCGCTGCTTTTGCTCGTAGCGTGATGATATATAGGCTATAGCCTTCCTCGATGTATAAGCTATCTAGCACTGAAAGAATTTTTCACATCGAACCAGTAGTTCCAGAGATTAGCGCGTTCAAACAAACTCTTCAGCTTTATATATTAGTATAGATATTAATACACTGCATAAAAAGTCAGTAAAACCAAAAGAAATCTGTAACGTTTTACAATTTCATTATCTTTCCTTTTGTTTTATAGATGTTTGTATGTGATATAATGCGTGTGTGTGTAATACAAACGTTGTCATTTAGTTATTTTCTTTTAATAATTTATTTGATTTTTAACAATAGTGGCTGAAAATATAACTACACTACCACTACCTACTTGTAGTAAGCCAAGTACCTAAACTAAATAAAAAGCGAACACAGAATAAATAATGAAAACGGCTACATACCGACAAAGAAGTATTTATTGTTTTTTCACGGACCACAAAATTCAATTATTTCCCCCCTTTTAATTATTTGCCTCCATATACACTTGGGTGCAGTAACCTGATCATTCATCATCGGTATTGTCTTGTCTGTCCGCGACGTATCGCGTGTTGAGGAAAATTGTTTTTCAGATTCCTAACAACAATAGTACGAAGGCCTCTTATAATTTGGCCTCGCGTTGAAAAGTTAGGCAATCGTGTTGTTGGAAGCGGTGAATATTGAATAGTATAAGTTCTATAATACTATGCACTTTTGTTTTTCGGGATGAGGGCACTGTAGCTAGTGAGATTACCGGGTATAAGAGACCATACATGTGTTGTCTCTGGTGACGGGCGCAGTGCGGTATTGATGGAGAATAATAACTGTTTATCAGATATTGGTCTCCTTCAATGCCACTCTGTCATAGCCAGGCGTATCACTTACCATCACGTGAGCGTCCTGACCGTCCTGTTCACTTCGTAACATAAAAGTAACTCAACGCTAAGCAGGAGGCACGGTTAAATAGCGTAAAATAACGAACATTTGAGTAAAAATTAGTGTGTAAAAATTAGTTTTTAAATATCGGGACGATATCTATGTCAGTTACGTTAATTTAAATACGTGCTAATAGGATCGTGATACCTAATTTCTGAATTGTTTTCCTTTTGTTCTGCGGTTTTGCACTATTTCACAACACAGGACATACCTCTTTAGACTTTTTTCCTAACACAATCTATGACTTTATTCGCAGTAGCGCGCGATACTTGGCAATATTTTGTTGTTTTCCATTAAAAACTTTTGTTGTTAACGACATATCGTCGGTTTTTTTATATATATAATGCGCTCATGGTTCTCTACTGCGTCGTGGTAGCCCACTGCGTCTATTAAATAGAACATAACCATTGACTTGTTTCCATGTCGACATAATGGCCTATGGTCAATGGAGTAACCAGGCCAATATTTCCATGACGATGGACAGACGACTCCGCGAGACAATACACGGCTCGTATATCGTGAATACGCATTTGCATCACACCGGACAGTTTCGCATTAGTGCAGGGCTGCCTACTGCGGAATGCAAATGGAGTAGGTCAATGAACTTGTTTAATTATCAAAAGAATTGACTAAATATATTTTTCCCAGTGCACAAAGTTTATATTATATTAATTTAAACTTTATATAGTATAAGTAATAATATAAGACAACTTCGATATGTAATACTTATCGTTGGATTTTTTTTGCTTAATGCATTGTTTATTTGTTTTTGAGCCATATGTGCAATTAAAGATGTATGTTTGTGTTATGTTATATGTATGCGGTTGTCTGAAAACGTTACATTGCACTACAAGGGCAAAAGTGAGTATCCGACCAACTTTTTAGAAATCCTTTTATTTTAATAATAAACTACGTAACTTCAAACTTCTACGTCGATACTTTTGTTTATTTAAAAAAAAATGTATGTGTTTTTATTCATAAACATTTTGTGTATTACATTGCGGTGATGAAATCTTCAAATATTGAGTAACGTTATACTTGAACGCTCCCATAGTTGCAACACATAGTCTACTTGTAAAACAATAACAAACTTTTATGTCTATTTATAATTAAAAAATATGTTTGTTTTAACAAGTCGTTCAGTGACAGTAAAAAAGACACATTTAAAGTATAATGTCTTCGACCTTTTGTCCTGGATAGATAAATTGATTGTGAGTGTTTTTGATATGACACACCAGACAGATCACGGATATTTTTCGCAAGTTGTATATAACACGAGAAGCGTGTCATTTCTAAAACACGAATGACATCATTTGAGCTTGACAGCTTGACATCTTTGCAAAGGTAAACACTGTATTAAAAAAACAACAAAATAAGGTACTAACACAAGAAAAAATAATTAAAGAAAGAAAGGAAATAAATTTATTAAAATAATTTAACACATAAATTGCAGTAATGAATAACCCTATTCGATTCCAAATGACCTAGTTATATGATATCCCTAAATCACCACACATGTGAACGTTTATTTCAAACGTCCACAGCAAACGTTAAAGTTAATCGGACTTGCTAATTGTATAAATAAATATATAACTATCCACATACATTCACACAGCGCCATCTAGCCCCAAACTAAGCATTAGTCTGTAACATGGATAATAAACAACGGATAAACATACCTATATACTTTTTTTGTAAATACATACATATTATACATAAAAAACACCCAGACTAATACAAACAGACATGTTCATGCACAACAAATGTTTATACTGTCCGGGGATCGCACCCGGAACCCTCGGTGTAATAGTCCACATCCAGCCATTACACCAGTGAGTCGTCAATTCTTTTTTTTTTGTATCTATTAATGACCACTATCCCATCACTTTCCCATTAAGAATTAAGTTCAAAACAATACAATTTCTTTTGCGATCTACAAGTAGAAGTATGTAGATAAAACAAAGTATATTTTCCAAGCCGATTTTATACTTCTGACATGTTTGTATTCAAATAAATATTTTTTGTGTTAAATCGTTCATTATTATAATTTCAATTTGTATGAATCTGCCACAGACAAATTTAAACCACATTGTTATTCACAATACGTTCTAAGAACGCGTGTCGCGTTAGAAGCTATGCCAGTGTTATACACGCACACTGATAACGTAATTTAATACAATATCGTTCTAAATTCAAACATTTTAAAATTCAAATAAGCCAGTAAAAATCATGTAGCCTTGCACGACGGCAAACGCGTTAGGTAATAAGTGACCTTGTACGACGTGCTAACGAGGAACGAGGCTGCGCTTGCTTAGAAAGGCAGATAAGTGTTAAAATAAATTAAACAATTTAATTTAATTTTACAGACACTTCTATTATTTTTAAGCAAATCATTTTTATGTATTAAGCTAGTGTTGGTTTGTATGGGTTAATCAAATGGACTGGATGTTTTTTTAATAATGTTTGTAATAACAAAAATAAGTTCAAGTTAGTGGGTTAATTTGGTGTTAGATGGCGCGCATTTTGTCTGTATTATGATAATGTTTTCTGATTGGGAAAAAAAAATATAAAAGTTAGATAAACATGCCTATCATTTGTTTCGCAGTTTAAAGCTTATAACGTTTAAGGCTGTGTTATGATTTAAGCTATGAAGGACATCTGCGTCCAACAACAAAAGTCCATCCGAAAAAAGGTATAAATTAAAAAAATCAGTTGATCACCTTTTAGTTGCGGACGGCTTATGATAATTATGACAGCGCTAAGCAGATTAGGCGCGCCCATCTGTCAATGTCTTCTGATGGGAATTTACCGATCATTTTTGTGTTGAATTATACGGCCACATAGCTTTTCAATTAACTAAGCAGCCTATATCGTACCACTGCTGGGCACAGGCTTTCCCATGTAGCATAGCTATGAGCTGTTAAAGTCGCAGCTGACCACGTGGAAACTACCTGATGATCGAATGGGTGACCCAAAAATTTTTGCTAAGACCTTCCGTGCTTCGTTAGGATATAATTTGTAAAGTCTAATCATAAGTCATAATAAAACATAATTATTTCATAAATAATATTACAGCAAACAAAATCAACTTAGTTGTAAACACTACCTTTTTTTCTAGTATTTGTATATTCTAAGTGTACAATAAATAAATAAATAAAAAATATGGGTAGGCTCGTGCCCCTCGGTGGGGACGTTTAATGAGCTGATGTGATGATGATGATGATGATAGGTGCATATTTTTCCGACGTATGTCAATATTTCATTTCATAAATAATATTAGTGCAAATCAAAATCAACTTGTAGACACTAAAAAAAATATTTTATTAACTATGTGTACCAGTTTTTTTGGTGTGATATTCTCAAACTAATTTCAACCTATAATTAGCCATCGTTAACATTTCCACTTCACAACTTGTAAACAAACCAAACGTGTCAAGTACATCAAAACCAAAAGGGCCGCGCAAGACAAACAAACACGCAACCAGACATCGTTATATCCTATTACTTAGCACAGTTAAACGCATCTGATCATGTGCACCTAACTGTTTACATTAACTGACACTTTGCAGTTAACTTCACTATTTTTGGTTAAGTGTTAAGTTGAACGCTTACTGCGATGGGTTACTTACAAATAAGTGTCTAGCTACTCGGGAAGGGTAAGTCTGTATCTTTTATTTATAATTGTGTGGACTGCTGCCTTCCGAAATGGAGGGCGCAGGTTCAAATGCCACTGCGTACCAAGTATATTTCCAAATTTTCATATTTATATTTACGTTTATTCGACGCTCTTACTGTGAAGGAAAACATCGTAACATCTCTGCGCACGCCTGCGAAGAGATTCAAGGGATGTGCGTGCAGTTGTTCGATCTGCACTGGGCTGCGTGGACGACTAAAGATTATACACCCATACGGGTAGGCTCGTGCACCTCGGTGGGGACGTTTAATGAGCTGATGATGATGATAAATATAAAAAAAAATGTGAAAGTAAAAGGAACAACATGTCGAAGGGAATCGACCACTAATCGATCTTTAAATTAACCGTATTTTTTGTTATTTTAGTGAAACTTACTGACTATATTAATCATTTTGTCTCTTCTCTAGCTGTTCTCTGCGGCTTTACTAGCATTTAAATGACATACCTAGGCAAAACAACCATTTACGTGCATGAACATGTCTGTTTGTTGGTATTGTCTATGTATAATATGTAGGTATTTACAAAAACACTAAATAAGTATGTTTCTCTGTTGTTAAGTAGCCAAGTCAAGCTGATGCTTAGTTTGGGGCTAGATGGCGCTGATGTCAATGTCTGTGGATATTTATTTATTTAATAAACATAAAACAATTTTGACTAATACAGAACTATTTGTTCATGTACACACTACTCCCATTTGAATAAATTGATTAATATTTACACAACAATTATTTTAGTTGCACGCAATCGTATAGTGAGCGCAGTGTGCGCCTCGCCTATATCCCCGCCGACGTCACCCCCTTCCCTGAACTTTGATATACTATCCCGGCTTTTAATGTTAAGAGCTCCTTAAAATAGCTGAGAATAGATTAACGCCTCCAGCCGAGTGAGTTTAAGCACTCTTGCATATGAAAATGTATGGGTGTTTTTTACAAAATAACGTTAAAATTTCAAGGTAAGCTCAATGTTATCTGGAGGCAAAAAAGAGGCAAGAACGATCCAGAACTTTATCATTAGCCTTCAAGGTGGTAGATTCAGTTCTGAGTCTAGGTTGGTACCACCGCAGTGCCAGATATCATCGTGCTATGCACGGGTTAAGGGCATACTTGTAGCTAGTGAAATTACCGGGTATAAGAGACTTAACATCTGTTGTCTTGGGTGACGGGCGCAGTGCGGCATTGATGGAGAATAATAACTGTCTATCAGTTGTTGGTCTCCTCATGGTCAGGCATATCACTTACCATCAGGTGAGCGTCCTGACCTGTACACTTTATATTATAAAAAAGCCTATAGTGTCTGAGTAAACCGCATAGTGGAAAGTTTTTCCCAACTTGGTCGAGACATTTCAGGTTAATCGCCTAATTGTATGAAAATAAAGATCATTCCTTGCTTCGAAGGACAAGGATAGTGTCTAGTCGTTACCACCCGCCAAATACGTATAATGCCGACATGTTCAAAAAGAAAGAAACATGTTTATTGGCCACAAATATTTACAAAACACTTACTGGAGAGAGAAAAAACAAATATACAAATAGAGTGAGACAAAAACAAAAGGTAAATAATTTCTTACATGTTAGGTTACGGCCCAACTTCCCCATAGCTAGGCCGTGAAGGAAGGCCTTGTGCTTGTAGTGACATGTTTTAGGTTAATGAAGATACACTTCGCATATTATAAACATTGAATAATACTTTTTAACACTTAATTGCTATTCAAAAAATATTTTGTAATGGCTTCAATTTACCATCTGTCACGGTGAATACAGGTTTGTTTTTTGTTAGTTTTAGGTGGAATTAATCTGTAAACTATAGCCAAGGATTAAGTTCGTGATATCAGTTGTAACGGTCACGAAATCGATTTGTAACGTGTTATTTTAAATTGATACGTTACATTGAGTTTGGTTTTGCACTTTATAACACAGTGTGACTTATTTGCATGCCTACCACGGGCTTTTATGTTTTTAAGCGAACGGGACGGTCAGATCACACATCTGGTGGTAAGTGATACGCCTGACCGTGACAGATGCGGTGTTGAAAATTAACAATAGGTAGTTACTATTTTCCGTACTGCTCTGCGCCCGTCACTCGTCACAGATGTAAGGTCTCTTATACCCGGCAATTTCACTAGCTACAGTGTCCTCAAACCTAAACACACAATTGTAACACTCCTATTTCACGGGACGATATCCAGTGCCAAAGCACTGCGGTGGTACCTACTTACACGACCTAATACCAAGTCTGCCACTACGATATGGGTACTATTCCTTTTTTGTATGTAAATACCATACTTTATATAAAACACACTGACCAACTCAGACATGTCCCCGCATACGAATGTTTGTACTACCCGTGAATCAAACCCGGAACAACGAACGGAACGGAACGGTACAAGTAAGAGATGCCATCGCAATATAAATATTACAGATGATAATATCAAAATAATATTTAAGGAACACCTGTTTATAAAAATTATTATTTCTTATAAATAGTTAAATATTACTTAATAATTAAATTAATTGTTCAAATCCCGACACGTACCAATGTGTTTTCGAATTTTCAAAATATGATTTACGTTTATCCGACGCTTCTACGTGAAGGAAACATCGTGAGGAAACCTTCATTGCACGCTGCGAAAGATTCGAAGGTTGTGTGGAGACTAAGGCTAAACACCTATACGGTAGGCTCGTGAGAGGCAGGTGGGGAGGTTTAATGAGCTGATGATGATAATAATTTAATTAAAAGGACAACGTTTAAAAAACCTAAAAACCGGTAACAAGATAGTTTCAAATTGTAAACTAGAATTGGTGACAAGGTTATCTTGATTAAAATAATTAGTATGGTAAACACTAAGATAAACCATAAACTATGTCGTGGCAGCCTATAATTAAGACATCACTTTAGCACTAAATTTAGATTTATGTTAACAAATCATGTATATTCAGTTATTGTTTTGTTGGTTGTCCTTAACAAAATAAATAAATACCAACCGCATGCATTTTGTGTCCGCGGCAAGATTGTAGCCATCGCGTCGAATGGGCGGAATTTTCATTCAATTTCGCATGTCATAATTACATAAATAAATAATAATAATAAATATCTACTGACATTCACACAGCGCCATCTAGCCCCAAGTTAAGCGTAAAGCCTGTATTACGGGTACTAAACAACGGATAAACATACATGTATATTTTTTTAAATACATACATATTATACATAAAAACACCCAGACCATTACAAACAGACATGTTCATGCACACAAATGTTTGTACTGCCCGGTGATCGAACCCGGAATCCTTAGTGTTGCGGCCGACCTCTCAACCGCAACACCAAATGGGTCGTCAAACATAAGTGTGTTTGTGCTTAATTTTGTACCCCTTTAGTGACGCGTTAAGGTCAAATAAAATTCATATGAATAATAAGTAATAAATAAAACAATTAATACGTATGTGTAGTGCACAGATTTCCCAATACAGGAGATGGGGCAAGCCGCGTTTAAAGTGCGACAATGTAAGCTCAACGAGCATACACTGGCTGCCAGTTTACGCTCTGTGAGACGAGTCAAGACGCACGAATATTAGAAGAAATTACCGTTTTTTCCCAAAATGCCATCCTGTGCAATTGTAACATGCCAATCATCGCAATGAATCAGAAATTTACCAAGAAATATAATAACTTTTCAAAGGTAAGAACCGAAAAGAAATTGCGACACTGGGACTGCCTATAAACTTGGCGGCTTGTCCAGTCTAATTGTATATTCGGATGTCTGTGGTGTAGTGCGACTCGGACATTTTAGTTGACGTTTAGTCGATATTGTGCATTTAACAAGATGTAATAATTACTGTTTATCTAAGGGTAAACAATGATTATTAAAGTTAAAGGGATGATTAGTTGACTTCTCGACGATCTAGTGTTTAATTTACTTAACAAAATAAATAACACTGTCGATATTTTGGTACAAATTTATTTAGATATTCCTAAATTGAACTTTGTTGCACCCGTTTGAAAGATTTCATAAGTGGTAGACTCGATACTGAGTCGTCTAGTTAATTACCAGCGTCGTCCCGTCAAATGAGAGTGCTATGCACTTTTGTGTATTGGGATGAGGGCCCTGTAGCTAGTGAAATGACCGGGTATAAGAGACCTAACAACTGTTGTCTCGGGTGACAGGCGCAGTGCGGCATTGATGGAGGATAATAATTGTCTATCAGTTGTTGGTCTCTTCTATGCCGCTCTGTCATGGTCAGGCGTATCACTTACCATCAGGTGAGCGTCCAGGCCGTCCTGTACACTAATAATAACAAGTACTTTTGTTAAGAAAAAGGCATGGTGAACCCACGCGTAACTTAGCTACATAAAGGCTCGGTGATAATCTCATGACGTCAGAATATATATCTAAAAGCAATTTCTCAACGCTTTTGCACAATGAAGTCACGTATACTTACAGACGTGTTCGCCCCAACTATTTATAAAGCTACGCCGAAGACATTACCAAGACTGATGTTGTAACTTGCAGATAACATTAAAGTCGACAGGATCACGATTTTGCCATAGACTATGATGATCATGGATTATAGACTGTCATTTTTAGCAACAATAGGTTTGAATTGTAATTACCTGATGTTAAGCAACAACGAAGCGGATGGAGCACGCTTATCAAACTTGACGACATATTTAGTGTAGCCTACCTATTTCCGACAATCACAAATTTTGTTGATTTAAGTACATACGAGTTCTAAAATTCTGTCACCACTGCCCTACGTTCGATACTCGCCACAAATTTTAGATCTCAAATAGTATTTTCATTTGCTACAGTGGACATTCCTTCCTAAACACAAAAGTTCACAACACACGACATTTTTTTTTGTTACAAAGAATACAGGACGCTTACCTGATGGTAAGTGATACGCTGACCATAACAGAGAAGCATAAGACCGAATGGTTAGTATTGTAAACGACTCAGAATTTTTAGCCTCGAATATGTCAGTAAGAAAAGGGCGGTAACTTTTTAACCTCCATAATTTCAGACACAATAGCAAACCAATTGTTCAAAGGTTAGGTTAGAATAAATAATTGTTGGAAATGATTCAGTTTTCTATCATTGCTAAACACATTGACAGTAGATAACTGTGTTTGTTTTCTAAACTTAGCTAACAATCTAATAACAAGGAAATGACTAACAGTTGACAGTTTATAAATAAGACCCAGCAAATTCCTTGTACTTGTATACATAGTAAGTATGTTATGTATATTACTGTAGTGTTGCCAGGTTCGGTTTTTTATAAATAGGTACACGAGGCCAAAAAAAATCGGGATTTAAGGTTGCATATCGGGACAGGTAACAAAAAAAAATGCGATTTGACGCTGATGACGTGCCAATTTAAATTTGCCAGTGATATAATAAGTAGAAGTTACGTAGCGCAAATTTATATTTTTTAATAAAACAT
Organism: Leucinodes orbonalis; assembly: GCA_019425675.1. Classification (NCBI taxonomy): domain Eukaryota; kingdom Metazoa; phylum Arthropoda; class Insecta; order Lepidoptera; family Crambidae; genus Leucinodes; species Leucinodes orbonalis. The sequence goes on from PQWD01001865.1 coordinate 43,380, forward strand.
ATGATTTTCTACTTTAATTTGTCGGTACATTTGGCGTGCTGATCGGGACGTATCCTGAGACCACTGAAAATCGGGACGTCCCGTGCAAATCGGGACACCAGGCGACACTAATTTCAACCCACCCGCCCCTGCTTCGCACGGGTGCAGTGCTGATACCAAGTACACTACAGAAATAGTATGAACGTGGTATTTAAAAACAAGATTTTGATAAATCTCGTAGGGTTCAGGCTGCATTTGCATTTAAACGGAAAAATTTAATTATATCGATCATATTTCAACATTCCTATATTTAGTTAATTACAGAATTTCAAGTCTTCAGCTTACTTATGCCTACAAGTCCCATATACCAGTTTTTGCAAACCAGCTCATAGCAGCTGCAAAATCTAGACGTTGAATCGGCACCTGCTTCGTCTTACGATACTTTTGTTACATTGTACAAAGGAAAATCGACTTTAACTCGTCCGCTGTAAGTCTTAACACGCATGCACTGTGTAGTTGTAGCTAAAAACAAATGACAAGCGACTTAATATTACAGGTAAGGTTTCCGAAGTTTTTTGTTTAACTTAATTGGGACTTTAAGTCAAAGATATACGTTACAGTTTGGACAGGTGGACGGAAAATTGAGACACAAGTGTCGACGTTTACCTTTAGAACATGATTGAAGAAAGGTGTTCTTCGAAGGAAAATAATTAAGTGCTGCATAAATAGGCAGATGATTTCTGAACGCGTTATTTCACCTGTTTTCAAAAGTATCTTGATGTATAATGAACTTTGTTCGAAGGACATCATTCTTTAAAATAATGATACACACATTTTTACATGTGTGTGTGACAAATAAGCTACCTAAAGCCAAAGTGAAAGCAAAAACATTTTTTTGGCATACGGCATATATAAGGATTTTTGAATAATTTTCGATAAGAAATTAAAGCTTTTTTACCTAAATATTTTTTTAGAAACTTAATAACATCGCTCGGAACACGGGAAGCCGGCATTTAAGTTGTGCAAAACAATTGATTTTTTTTTGTTTGAACATTCGAGCTAATCAACAATGCAAAGACGTATAGTTACTTATAAAAATAAAGCGAGCCTACTACTTGGTTAATATATAGCCGTAAGTTAGACTTCATATAAAATCATGTTGTCACTATTATTATAAACAAAGAGCCAGCGTAAACCAATCTGTTTGGAAATTTACGTTCACCATTTTGTACAGTGTTATTAATTATACAGTACAAGCTTCAATCGTAAAAGTTTTATAGTTTTCGTTCGACTAACAATCAATATTAATGTCATTATATTTAAGTTATTTTTGCTTAGCATCAATTAGCTTTGTAATGGCTGGTCGCTTTGATTATTCTAATCTTTATTTGATTTTACCTTATCAACGGTTGTTTGCTTTATCATTTTTAATTTACCCAACCTTCATCATCATCAGCTCATTAAACGTCCCCACCGAGGGGCACGAGCCTACCCGTACAGGGTGATTAGGCCTTAGTCGTCCACGCGGGCCCAGTGCGGATTGGACGAGTTCACACACAACCTTGTGTCAATCAATTCCAGAACAACAATATGGTTTTCTGAAGGGAAGGTCCACCATCACTAATTTGGCTTGTTTCACAATTTTTATTCTGGAAAATAAGGAAGGAGGAGGGCAGATTGACGTCATATATACAGATTCAAAAGTATATCTATAAAAGATTTATTTGAAAAAAGATATAAGTTTAAGTTTGCATCATCTGTCCGCTATGGTAATTCTTATTTTCCAAATTCTATCTATAATGTAGTTTTCTTTATAGCAATGCTGTGTGCGAAGGCCTGCTTTCCGCAGCGGGCCGTTATAGGCTATGATGATGATAGTTGTGTTCCGGAATGAACAGTTAAGGGAATAAGAATAAACTTACAGTTAATAGCAGTTATGTAACACCGACAATTTTGTAGAACGTCCTCGCTTACCTGTAAAAATAAACGGGGCAATTTAGTTAATTGTTTTCGCACTAATTAAGAAGATTGGTTTATTAAAAGCGGTGTATCTAGCACATTACAATGTCATTAAAAACCTTTTATTCATTTCTTCATCAGCTCATTAAACGTCCCCAAGGGGCATGAGCCTACCCGTAAAATGTTTTAGGCCTCAGTCGTCCACGCGGGTCCAGTGCGGGTTGGACGACTTCACGCACAACCTTTGAATCTCTTCGCAGGTTTCCTCACGATGTTTTCCTCCACCGTAAGAGCGTCGGATAACGTACATATATTTTTCGAAAATTCGAAACATTTTTCGTACGTGTCGGGATTTGTTTTATTTACATGTAATCTTAGTGCTATCATTACTGTTCCCAATGTGATAGCGTAGACAATTATAATATAACATAATACTCATAACTTTATATAACAATTTACCCTAAGAAAAATTAAATAAAATAAAAATTAATTAATAGTAACATAAAACAAATAATGTGACCTTGGTGAATACAGTCAAAGAGCAACATACAAAAAAGTCGACATACATAAAATATCGTATATTTCGCATTGGTATAGGTAACATTAGTTTTATGTGGAAAAACTGCAGTGTCTTTCCCTACGCGGTCTCCCGGCTGGATTCAAACCCACGATAATCACGCAGCATTTTAAAACCATAGTTCATGTCACTAGACCACGGAGGCAGAGTTACTAGACCAAGGAGGAAGTCATTTATAATTTGTAAAAAAATAAATGCGATTGTTTGAGTTTGAAAAGGTACCAAAAAGTTAGTAGAGAACTATTATCCGTCGAATTAATGTCACGACTCATTTAGTATAATGGTTGCGACGTCGGTTATCACACCAGTGGTTCCGGGTTAGATCCCGCGCAGTACACACATTTGTGTGCATGCACATTATTGCCATGCCTGTCTGAGGTTTGTATTGGTCTGTGTGTTTTCTATATATCATATGTATTTACTAAAAAGTATATAAGTACGTTTATCCATTGTTTAGTATCCATAATACAAGCTTATGCTTAGTTTGGGGCTATTGTCAGTGGATATTTATATTTATATGTAAGTAGTTTCAAGCAACCCGTAAGTAACATCTTAAGAGTGTGGGCTAAAGTGCAAGCTCACTTGAAATAACGAGTTTACAGTACGAGGACGTTAATAGGACAGGACTCGCCCTTCGGAGAAGATTAGGAGGCTGCATCTTGGGGGAGATAACGTACCTACAGTCTTGGATGAGATAACGTACCTACAGCCTTGGATTGGGACGATAAACAAGGGAGTAACTACAAACTGACAGCCAAACCTTTTTAACTTACTTAAAAACAAGCATTTTTTGAAATGATTAATTTTTTTTGGTAAATTATTTTGCATCGAATTTTCAACTAACTACATTCTAATTCAGACTGTTTTGGATTGACCAAACAAAGCTAAACGAACTTTTAGTTACAATTAAAAAAGTAATAATTTTAACGAAACATTTTTTTCATCATCAGCTCATTAAACGTCCCCACCGAGGAGCACGAGCCTACCCATGTAGGGTGATTAGGCCTTAGTCGTCCACGCGAGCCCAGTGCGGATTGGACGACTTCACACACAACCTTCGAATCTCTTCGCAGGTGTGCATGAAGGTTTCCTCACGATGTTTTCCTTCACCGTAAGAGCGTCGAATACCGTACATATATTTTTTCGAAAACACATTGGTACGTGTCGGGATTTGAACCCAGCCCTCCCGGTAGGAAGGCGACAGTCCACACCGTTGAGCTACCGACGCTTATTTATTTACATACTTTATTGCACTTAAAAAAAAACGAAATACAGAGAAACAAACATTCAACAAACAACAAAAAAACATTAATTTTTGTTAAGAAATAATTTACATCTTAAGTTTACTAATAACTAACTAACAAAAGAAATGGCCATTCCAGTTTGTATCTAGGTAACAAACCTGAGCTATGATTGGTCTGACAAAAGGTATTTATTTTCCAATTTTCACTGTGACTCCGAATTCGAGATAACAAAATATATACTTTTAAGCATCTACTCAACATCAGGTGTGCAACCTTATTAAAAATACCGTCATGTATCCATTTAAAAGCATCCAATGCCCGATTGCGCAGAAACACGCCAATCTGGTTAAACACAAGCTGTTATCGGCGCATCTGCGCGTGCGCACGAACATCTGCCGTCGCCGAAATGTAACAACAAGCGTTCATATCACGATAGTATATTTTTTTGCAAATACACAATATTTTGTTACAAATATGAGTTCATAATACCGTGTGCCCATGGAAATAATTCAGTCTGAAGGAAGTAATGAAGTGTTGAGACTAATCTCACATATTTTCACAGCCAAAACAGACAAGCTTAATATATAAATTACATAATAATGAAACTGGCAGAAAATTCTAGCAGAAAAAATGCGATGGCCAGGAACAAAAGAGGACTTGGTCCCTGTTTTCAATAGAATATGTTAAAATTGTTTGAAATATTTGCACGTTGCAGTCAAAGGTTATGAATGAAGACAGCCTTTTTTGGTACCCAGGCTTTTTTCGTCCCTGACCAACCGCGTTTTTTCTTCTAAAATTTTCTGCCAGTTTCAGCCTCATACAAATTACTGGGTACCCTTGACTTAACTGTTAGAACGTCACTTGTTAGTAACTGTACTCATTCCCTTCTTCAGGGTCAATGTAAGTTTTTGTTTTCGTTTCAATACATGAACGAAACTCTGATTATTATTGGCTGTTTGCACTCATCATTGAACGGTAATTGAAAAAAAAAAATAAGATGGCGCCAAAACAACTGTCACACCAAATAGAAAACCCAAGATGGCGACAAGTAATTTGTGTTTATAATTTGTAGCATGACTTCATTTTCATATTGAAACGGTCGCGTGTCTTTCTTTATACTAATGAGATGAGCGCTCTGTAATTTATGAAAATAAAGGCTCACAGATAAGGAATACTGCCCATAAACTGTCGACATTAGTCAGTAATTCTATGGTTTACTCTAAGTTTGCTAGGAATACTAAATGAGTTGCATTCCGTTATGGCCTTAAAGGCAAATTGAAAGTTCTAGGATTTCCTTCGTCCATTGAAAAAGCGTAAACACATAATGCCCGTGGGGTAGAAAGCCGCTTTCTCTGGGTTTTGTCGAGACGCCACCATATTGCTTGCGTGTGACGTCATTCATTATGGCGTTTGACATTTAAGTGAAATATGTAAGTGACAGTAAAATATAGTATACCGACTAAAAGCACTGAGGTATTTAAAATCCATTTAGTAAGGTTAAGAGACATCTGCGATCGCCACTTGCCCGGTGAAGCTGTAAAGGCGATCTGCGGCCATCATCATCTCTAATGTAAACGTTCATTATCATCACCATCATATAACATCTCACTGCAGAGACCGAGTTTCCTACACAGTAAAACCATGGAGATTGAGCCCATCAAGCGGGGCCAATGTGGATTGGTGGGTCGATTTCTATCCTAAGATTGTAGCCAGACAGATCGAAACGTGCCCTTCCAACTAGATGGTAGACTTGATATTGAGTAGTCCAGGTAGTTACCACCGTAGTGCCCGATATCGTCCCGTGAAACATGAGTGTTATGCACTTGTGTTCCGGGATGAGGGCACTGTAGCTAGTAAAATTACCGGGCATAAGAGACCTAACATCTGTTGTCTTGGGTGTCGGACGCAGTGCGGTATTGATGGAGAAAAATAACTGTCTCACAGTTGTTGGTCTCAATCAATGCCGCTCTGTCATGGTCAGGCGTATCACTTACCACCAGGTGAGCGTCCAGACTGTCCTGTACACTGTGTAACATAAAAAGGCACCAAAATATCTTTCTTTTCGGACAATCAGGTGATTAAGCTTACAATGTCTTAACCAAATTACTTTTTTATGCTGTCTCCCCTCGGGATTCAAACCCAGGAACTACTTATTCTGAACCGGTGGTAGAGTCATGAAAATATAATAATAACAATTGACGATTTAAAAGCATCTGTAAAAGATTTATTTGAATTAAGATATTTTGAATTTGAACCCAGATCACACAACGATGTAGGTACTCCTGTACGTACTGGCAGAATAACAGCGCTGCCGTGTCTGTCCACTTCTGTTTAATATTATATAACCGCACAGACACGGCAGCATGAGCTGACAGGGCCCTTTTCACCACAAAATTTTAATTAATGTTATATGTTCTTTTTTTTTTTAATTTCTCTTTTTGATTGTTTTGTTGTATTGTCCTTGTTATGTCATTGTACAATTTTGTGGTGAAATAAATGTTTTTTCTTTCTTTCTTTCTTACTCCAACATTGAATAATAGCAGTAGACCACGGAAATCTGAATAAAACCCCTTAAACTTGACAATTGCAAATATTTATTTCAGGTATCATAACAATTCACAAAACAATGTAAAGCTGCCAGTGTCAGTGTGCAATAACAAGATGCACGCGTGATAAGGAATGCAATGTGACCGATCGCTATCAGTCACGTAATCACTATTTCAGTTGGTTTAGAAACTGCATATCAACAGATAACGTTTGTTATGAGACGTTGGAACGTTGTACGTAATTTGTTGCGAGATAGTTATTTTATAATAGCGTGAAAATATCAGAAATTAGAGTATTGAGATTTAAATGGCGTAGAGTTTCGTTTCGCATAAACATAGTTTATAAATAAAAATTAGCAACATCAAACTATGTATTAGCATAAAATAAATAAAAATATATCCACTCACATGCACACAGCACGATCTCGCCGTAAACTAAGCATTAGCCTGTAATATAGGTTCTAAGCAACGGATGAACATACTTATATACTTTTTTGTAAATACAGTTATGTTCAGGAACACAAATGATTATTCCGGTTATCGAAACCCCAAACCTTCGTGTAAAACCCGACGATTCTAGTATTATTTGGGGGTCATCAAATAAATTAACCTTATATTACTCTGATTAAAAATAAACACAGCTAATTATCGTCATTACAGCCTAAATGTCCACTGCTGACTGAAGGCCTCCCCTAATGGTTTCCACGCGGACCTATCCATTGCAGTTGACATCCACACAGGTTATATAGGCACTGATACAAATCCCATATATTTGTGGAGTGGTCGGTTCACACAAGTAAGCAATTTGAATTGAAAACACCAAAAAATTCAAATATATTTCTCGTCAAATACAGCTCTGAACTCATAATTATGATGGCATATTACAAAACACTCTAAAATAAGCTCTATAATGACTAAAACAAAGTCGAACATTCAATATCAACTTTCAAAGACCACACCTGTTTTTATAATCACCATCCTTGTTTGACTGTGGGTGTCGGGAGCTGCTAATCCTACGTAAACAGACGTAAAAAACGGAACCCACCTGTCGAAGTGTCAACACTCGAAATGGTAGTGAGGGGTAGGGTCGATGAGATGGCGATGACTGAATTAAAACATGCATATATGCGTACTTACTTACTCCTATGGCTCATTGACCCGAAGTGAGTTTTGGCCTCCAAAACTAGAGATCGCCACCTTTTTTATTAATTATTGTACAGGTCAAGACGCTCATCTGATGGTAAATGATACCCCTAACTATGTCAGAGCGGCATTGAAGGAGACCAACAACTGATAGACAGTTATTATTCTCCATAAATACCGCACTGCGCCCAACACCCGAGACAACAGATATTAGATTCCTATACCTATGATATTCTGTATATATAGGTAGATACGGCATCCGTGCCTCAAAAACGAACCGATGAAGAGAATACAGTTTGTACTCTTGTTTAGGTAAATGTGTTCGAAATTCGATATATGTGTATGTGTGCTGTCACTGTATTCGGAACACTTTTTCGATTGTTTTGTAAGCATATCACGAATCCATACTTTTTTACATCATTGTCTTATAGCCGGTAATTTTCTGGATGAACAATCGCTTAAAATTAAAATATCGATATAATTTTAAACTAGTCGATTCTAGTCTCTACTACTATGAAAACTAATTATTTTTTTCAGTTTCCGTAAGCAAACGACTGGTACGCAAAAAGTAAATAAAGAACAAGTTCCACACAAAAACTGTGTTCCTTAACACGTCATAATAAGCATGAAAATTGACTGGAATTCTTTTAAGATATTCCAAATATTATCCATACCCAGACATCGAAATTTAACGCACAGCAATGGAAATAAAGCCTAAATTGGAATGATTACACCAAAACCGGTGAAAAGGTCGTGAACGCTTTTGCCTGTTAAGGTAAGATATTTAATACGCAAAGAATCCGGTTTTAAGCTTCCTGTTATACATTAATTTGCATCGTATTTAACTCAACGACAATTTTATTTTATTTCAAATATAAACTAACTTAGTGAGACCGTACACAATGGACGTATGCATGGGTACTTAGTTGTTCTAAGACGTCCCTTAAGGACTTCCATTACTAGTTAGTAGACTCGCCACTGACTCGTATATATGGGTACCACCGCAGTGCCTGATATCGTACAATATAAGTGTTTTGCACTTCTGTGTTTCGGGATGAGGGCACTGTAGCTATAAAACCTACCGGGTATAAGACACCTGACAATTGTCGTCTAGGGTGCCGGGCGAAGGATAGTGTTGACGAAATATTATGACTACTTACTGCAATTAAATTTCTGCAACACTGCATATGTCATGGTCAGGCGTATCACTTACCACCAGGAGAGCGCAATGACCGCCCCATTCACAAGACATAATATTATGTTTTGATTTACTTCTTTAGACATGACTTCACGTAAATGTTGTATGATACTCGTATACACCTATATTTATATAACGTTAGGCAAACGGTACGATGTAAATATACTTAGTCCTATTCCTATTCAACCTATCGCAGTCCACTGCTGGACATAGGTCTCCCTTCATTTTGTGCCAGATATCCCGGTCCTCCGCTTTTCTCATCCAGCCTCCGCCAGCGACCTTTCGCAAGTCGTCGGTCCATCGGGCCGGGGGGCGACCTACGCTACGCTTGCCGAGACGCGATCTCCACTCCAGAACTCGTCTGCTCCAACGGCCATCGGTTCTGCGACATACGTGCCACTTCAACTTGCTGATCCGGCGGGCTATGTCGGTAACTTTAGTTCTCTTACGGATTAAATCATATAATATATTTAGTACATAATAAATATTTACACAATATTTCCAATATTTATATTAAACACACATACATATTTACATTATTTACACAATATTTCCGTTACACTTGCCTATAATGGCGTCTTTGTTTCAAATGCAGTGTACCAATTGCTACGTATCATCCCATAGGCACAGATGCACTGAATAGGCACACTTGCTATCCACACAAAGGTTGCATTCACGAACGGTCAACGCACCAAATGTAATGCACTTTCAAGTAGTGCACTGTTGCAACCGTCCCTTTCAGTGGCATACTGAAAATCTGCCGTCTCTTTCATAAATTAGTTAACGATTGAACGCTGTTGTGGGTTATCTGTTAATAAAATAGATATGTGTTGAGATTAAATTATTAACTCATCGTTATGTAATATTTACCTAATTAGTTGGACTCTGGTTTTGTTTTGACGCCTGGTATGATATCTAGTAGGTTTAAAAGTAATGAGAACTACTGTATATGATGTAAAGTTAGTATTTGAATTCTACTTAAACGCGATCGTGTAGTAATTATGATTTACACGGAACATTCACTTTTAACTTAACTGCTGAACGAAATCCTTCCCTAATGAGTTCCACGCGGACCAATCCTTAGCAGTCAAATTGCACCTCAAGTATCAGTGTTCCTTTTTAAGTTCCGTGAACGACACACGTAACAAACAAACAAAAGACTGTATTGAAATATATCCGTAACAAGTACTTTTGAATTGTCAATTGTTATTATTATATTTTTATGACTTTACCACCGGTTCGGATCTAAAGTAGGATCTTTCTTAAATTTGTCCACTGCAACATGAACTTGTAAATCCTGTGGGTTATGTGGACTATTCAGTTCTTCTCCACTTTATCAGACTTCTTCTTTACCGAATATACTTCTTCTCTTCTCTTCAACCTATTGCAGTCCACTGCTGGACATAGGTCTCCCCCATTTTGCGCCAGACATCCCGGTCCTCCGCCTTTCTCATCCAGCTGCCACCAGCGACCTTTCGCAAGTCGTCGGTCCATCGGGCCGGAGGGCGTGCTACGCTACGCTTGCCAAGACGCGGTCTCCACTCCAGAACTCGTCTGCTCCAACGAATACACTTATTTAGGGTCATATTGCGTAGGAAAACACCTTATACGACAAAGTAAACGTATAAAAAATAAGAACCACCTCTGTTTGAAGACTTTAATAAGACGAGACTATTAATCACGCTATAATATTGTAGCTACCACAATGAATGGAATATACGTTTCTCTCATCGCTTTTTCTGTTTTTTGGGTCCATTTCTTTACAAAAAGCTGCATGCCCAACTCAACATTTTCTCATTGACCAGATATGTTTGTATTTTTTATTCCCTTTGCACGCACTTTTTACACACATACACTCACACAAAACAAACACACACTACCTACTCACCACATTCACCACATGAAGTCGGAGTTTACTCTGATTGTCAAATATTGTTGTACAAAATTAGATCTCTATAATAGTTTGGGGCCTGGTATTATGTTTTACAGGCCCTCAGCCTAGTTCAGACACCAGACTTCTACAATCAAACTGTATTCTTCAGTGTATGTACCTTTATGTTTGTAAGATTGTGGAGTGAATAAAGACTTTTTATTATTTATTATTATTATACAATTAGACTGGACAAGCCGCCAAGTTTATAAGCAGTCCCAGTGTCGCAATTTCTTTTCGGTTCTTACCTGTGAAAAGTTAATATATTTCTTGGTAAATTTACTCATTCATTGCGATGATGGCATGTTACAATTGCACAGGATGGCATTTTGGGAAAAAACGGTAATTTCTTCTAATATTCGTGCGTCTTGACTCGTCTCACAGAGCGTAAACTGGCAGCCAGTGTATGCTCGTTGAGCTTACATTTGTCGCACTTAAAAACGCGGCTTGCCCCATCTCCTGTATTGGGAAATCTGTGGTAGCTACAATAGATGTCACTGAATTTCTAACCATCGATCAAATGTACTATCACAGTATGAAATTTAAGTAATCGCTAAACAGGTTTTTGACGACATAAGTACGCAACTAACCAAATACCGAATGGTAAGTTACTTTCGATTCTAGTACACTATTGATGCTAACGTGACATCAGAAATATATAAATAAAATAATAAATAAATATCTATTGCCATTCGCACGTCGCCATCTAGCCCCAAGTTAAGGCCAATCTTGTATTGCGGGTACTTAAACTGATAAACATACTTTCATAAATATTGTATATAGAAACTCCCAGACCAATAACAACAAACACGTTCATGGACATAAATGTTTGTGCTGCCCGGGGATCGAACCTGGAACCCTTGGTGTAGTAGCCGACGTCTCAACCATTGCAGCAAATGGGCCAGAAATTAGGTGTTTAGTTGTAGTATACATACAACTTACGAAAAAAAATCACAAAGAAACGATATCCATTCATTGCCAGTCTAAACGAAGTAACAGCAAAAGCATTACAATTATGACATTAAGGATAAACACGATTAATTTTCCCACGCAGACGGTATCGCTTAGGGCTACTTACTTAGTACAATTTTGTTTAAATAACAAAAGAGCACTGAGTAGAAAGCAAACTCATTTGCACAGTTCAGCCCAAAATCCCCACTTTCCAATTCCAATTTGGCTCGAGTACCACTAATATCGTAAAAGGCGTCGCAAAATCGAACCTCCAAGGTCAACAGCCAGTCGTCTCGTGGGAAAGATTAAATGGATGGCGCGGTAAGAAAACATGAGATGAACAAATACAAAATAGAGGTCTGAGGTTCAAATCCCACGTACCAATGTTTTCGAATTTACGAAATTATATGTACGTTATCCGACGCTCTTACGGTGAAGGGAAACATCGTGAGGAAACCATCACGCACGCCTGCGAAGAGATTCAAAGGTGTGTGTGAAGTCGTCCAATCCGCACTGGGCCGCGTGGACTAAGGCCTGATCACCTATACGGGTAGGCTCGTGCACCTCGGTGGGGACGTTTAATGAGCTGATGATGATGATGAGATTTATTCATTCAACATTTAACATATAATATGTTCCGTTGACCTGGTTAAGGTGGTAGGTAGCAGATGGATGTCCACTGAGAAGGATCCGCGTGGAAATTATTAGGGGAGGCCTTATAGCAGTGGACGTTTTAGGCTGTAATGATGATGATGAGAAAAAGAAAAAGAAAAAAATCTTTTTTCAAATATATCTGTTATAGATACTTTTGAGTCAATTGTTATTATTAATATATTTTTTGTGACTCTACCACCGATACACCGTATATAGGCCCGGATCCTCTGTAATTTTAGTCTGGGCCTATGTTTATAACATAAGATATGTAGAATTCTTTGTTATTATCTAATGTTGTCTTGTTTCTTTGTTATTGTCTAATGTTATGCAAAAAAAACAATATAAATCTTTACTCTCAGAACTAAAACCTTGGCTAAACAGCCAAATGGTTTCTAAGATCACGGCACCAACTGTTCGCTCTCCTGTCCTGATGGTATACGCCTACCTAAGACAAATGCAGTGTTGAAAAATCAGTTGCTAGTTGTTATAAATTTTTTCACATCTGAGCAGCCAACAACCATCACCGGAGACGACAGATCTCTTATACTCAGTAATTGCAGCTATGATGCCTTCTTCCCGAAATATAGGTATACCACTCATATTTCACGGGACAATATTTAGCGTTGCAGTGGATACCTACCTAAATGATCGAGAGTCTACAGAGATGATATGACTAAATAGTTTTGATTAAGACACAGTTACCTTGACTTATGGCGTTGTTAGTTTGATTATTAACACAGTGTGAATCTTGCACCATACTTGGCAGTTGTTTGTTTATATTATTCACAAACTGCTTATCTAGAATTATTTGTACAATGTTGACCTTGTTTGAGTCTGGTATTTAAAAAAATATACAATGTATATAGTAAAAAATGATTTTTACTTATCTTTATCTGTCTCTGATGGTGAAAATCATTGGGCCATGGAAGGCGATGTTTGGGATTAACAAGTATAGCTTAGGATGCCCTCCCGGCCCGATACACTAACGACTTGCGGAAGGTTAGGCTGGATGAGGAAAGCAAAGGACCGGGATATCTGACGCAGAATTAGGGATACCTATATAAGCACTAGACTGCGATAGGTCGAAGAGACTTAAATTAACCCTTTATCTTTAACTTATGTATGAAAGGAGATCATGAATGAATATTTTAGATTCCCAAAATATATCGAATTTTTAAAATATGTATATTCAAAAGCTCTCAATATTGTCTAACTACATAGACCTGTTAGTAAGACGTCTGCATGAGACGCGAAATGATGTCACACACGCTTCCCAGAAGGTTCACCAAGGCAAGCTAGTCAGTTTCATACTAAACATCCATTGAAAGTATGCATTTACACTGTCAGATTTTATTTTGATCTAAGTTAATAATACATTAATCATTCCCATATTAAGTTTCGTTATAGCTTTTACAACTGCGTAAAGAAGTTTACATCAGAAAAACTACGTGATGTAATCACATGTACAGTATTTATGTTAATAATTTTGTAGGATTTCTAAACGTGTAGTGTACCATAAACAGCCGGCTTATTTAATCTGTTCTTTTTTGGTCAAGTAAAATGGAGATTGAATTGTGATTACAAAGATAATTTAATTAATTGTGAAAGATAAATTGTGAACTTTATATGTCGTTTCTTTGTTTACAGGTGAGTATTTGGCATATAGTTTGTTCAGTGTCTAAATTGTATGTAAATTTGTTAATAATTAAAAACTTTGTTTACAGAGCAACACATATGTATAATTTATTCACAATTGGAAATAAATAAGCTTATATACATTTTTTATGAAAATCCCAGTGTGCAAGTTTCATATCCCATACCAACATCACGCGTACTTCAGTCTTAAGTATATCAGTCGAACCCAGATCGAGGCTTTAGCTACTTGCCAAGTTTCATCCTTTATTATCTTAATGAAAGAGTCCTTATGTAACAGCAGATTTATGTTTGGAATCAACATGTTGATCTTGACACAATAAAACATATAGGTAAATAATACCATTCCTAGCAATGAAATTCCATAAGCCATGGTTTAAATAAGTGTTAGACACATGCGCAATGATGCTGTAAACGTCATTGGCCGTAAGCAAAAAAAATTAAAGCTACTAAGTGACTCGATTAATCAACCTATAACGACTGGCTGCAAGGGCACAAGTCTTCCTAAACAGCATGGTTGGGAGATCGGGTCACGAGCCCCCAATGTGGATTGATGGTTGTCAACGTCTAGTATCCTGATATGGTGCTCTGAACCAGCGGTTTAAATGACTGTCCAAGCATAGAGGAGATCAAGATAAAAGTCTTTGTTCCCCAATCGTTGTGATTAACTTCGCGATTCGCACCATCGAACCATGAGCAACAGGTAAAAGAAGAATAATAAAATTAAACAAATTCAAAAGATAAACTTTGTTTTTTTTTAAACAAGTTAACTCGGTTATAACATCGTACAGTGTAAACGCCACTTCAAGCACCAGCTTTAAGTATTCCACGAACATTAACGATCTGCGATAGTGCGACAAGTAGTTGCGATTGCGTTCGGAAACGATATAGCATGTTGGGAACGTTGCGAAACTACGACAAATTGCAATTATCGGTTGCATTGGAAGTTGACAAGTCGTGTACTTTATCTATGTGCTTGAGAAATGAATATTTAATGGCTTTAATTATGTATTATATTCTGTAAATTATGTTAGACTTAAAAAGATTCCGGTGTTATTTGTCAGAAGAATTGGAAATCCTTTCCTCTCTTTATCAGAGTCAAAGTAAAAAATAATTTATTCAAATTAGGCTCACTTAAAAGTACTTACGAACGTCAAAAAATATACAACATATAATTAAAAAAAAAAACATTTAAAATATTAAAGTACAAATATGAATTTTGAAGCTTGAAAACAAAGCGCTTCAGTGGTTTGGCCTGATGAGAAAGAAACTTATGTAGCTTGTTTATCTCCCTTCAACCTATCCCAAACCACAGCTGGACATAGCTGATGACAATAAACTGTTATCATCTCACCTGAGAATGTCTATACTAAACTTTCTAACTCTTGGCAAATGTTGCAATTATAAAAAAAACTCCTAACTTAATTATCATCAATAACGACTTAACGACCCGTTTGGTGTTGCGATTGAGACGTCGGCTGCAACACGAAGGGTTCTGGGTTCGATCCCCGGGCAATACAAACATTTGTGTGCATGAACATGTCTGTTTGTAATAGTCTGGGTGTTTTCTATGTATAATATGTATGTATTTACAAAAAAATACATAAGTATGTTTATCCGTTGTTTAGTACCCATTACAGGCTCCACGCTTAACTTGGGGCTAGATGGCGGTGTGTGAATATCAGTGGATATGTATGTATGTAAGAAAATTATACGAGCAACCAAAACATATCACTAACGAGTTAACTGAAGGCTAGGTGATAACACAATACGAGTAACCACTCCTCATTGCTGACCTTAAGCCAGAACTGATATGCAAGCTGACGTCAGCCCTCGATGCGAAAATAAACAAGTCACTACAAATAAAACCATATCTAGAGTTGCATGACATAATAAAATCTTAGTCAAACATATTTTGGCTTGGATTGACAGATTCAAAAGTTTTCTTGTAAAGGAGTGTACATTTGTTGATTATTTTGATTTTAAAGAAAGAAATAAAAAAATTTGTTACAGATACTTATGAATCGTCAATTGTTATTATTATTTTATTTTTTAATGACTTGACCGGTTTGGAATAAGTAGGATCTTCGAGAAGAGCCGGCAAGAAACTCGAGTTACTTCTTTAAACTTATATCAAAGTATTGAATATGCATTTTTCGAAATTAAGTACTTAAAAGGTTTTTTCTAATAACCATTTTATTACTTTTATACTTACATAAAAAAAACTAACTGGATGCAGAATCACGAAGAAACTGAATTCGTTACATATGCATATACTGGATCTCAAAAATTATTTTTCAATTTCCTCCACTTTATCTTAAGACTTTCAGTGTAAATACAATCAAAATATGAGACTGTTTGCTACTGACTGACTTTTACTTTAAAAGTACGTATACGGTAGGTTTTTAATATTTTCACTTCCCGGCACACCCTAGAATGGGTTTTTATATTTTTACGCAAACATTAAGAGTAATCAGATGGATCATAATTAACACATCTTACTAGGGTTGCCAGTTTGCTAATTAGTGTGCGACTTAGGTTTTCATTAAAACATTTATATTAGTTTCAAAGATATCAACAATGGCGAAAACTCCATAGAAGCAGTGCCCTGTACTCTGTGTCTCACCGATAAAAATAAAAAAAAATATTAAAATACTTTATTGGTTTACAAATAATTTCTTATTTCTAATCGTGGGAGTCTCCTTCTGAGCAATTTAATTGCCTAACATTTTAGTAATCTTTGATATCATTTGGTATGCTGGAAGATATCTCTTTTTAGAGATAAGCCTACCTGTTTATTATACCTGTACTTATTGTCCTTTTTGTTACTTTTTAAGTTGTCAACCTACGTACGAAATAAATAAATGAAACCAGTATGAATAATAAGACAAACATAACATGGTTAAACTGAAATGAATAAACAGTATTTTATTACAGTTATCTATTTGACAACCCTAACAAAGGTTCACAATCATAATTAGCCGCCTAAACAAGACCACGGACGAGTGTTCTGCATTAAAAAGAGATTTTAGCGTTGTTTTTGGAAAGTTAGCGCTACTTTTATATGTTTATGTTCCAATGATGGTACTGTTATTGCAGTGAGCGTAAACTGGTTTGTTATGTGTTTCAGCTTAAAAGGAACACGCTAATTTCTGATATTTTTAATCTAACTGAAAAGATTTGTATTTGTGCAGAATTAAAGAGCGTCGGTGGCTCAGTGGTGTGGACTGTCGCCTTCCTACCGGGAGGGCTGAGGTTCAAATCCCGACACGTACCAATGTATTTTCGAATTTTCGAAAAATATATGTACGTTATCCGACGCTCTTACGGTGAAGGAAAACATCGTGAGGAAACCTTCATGCACGCCTGCGAAGAGATTCGAAGGTTGTGTGTGAAGTCGTCCAATCCGCACTGGGCCCGCGTGGACGACTAAGGCCTAATCACCCTATACGGGTAGGCTCGTGCCCCTCGGTGGGGACGTTTAATGAGCTGATGATGAAAGGCCGATGAACGTGCTAACATACGCAGCTGAAACATGGACACTGGTTGCGGGATTAGTTCACAAGTTCAAAGTCAGTCAACGCGCAATGGAGCGTGCTATGCTCGGGGTCTCTTTTAGAGATAAGATCAGAATTGATTTAATCCGTAAGAGAACAAAGTTACCGACATAGCCCGCCGGGTCAGCAAGTTGAAGTGGCAGTGGGCTGGTAAGTGGTAACGTATGTCGCAGAACCAATGGCCGTTGAAGCAGACGAGTTCTGGAGTGGAGACCGCGTCTTGGTAAGCGTAGCGTAGGACGCTGGACCGATGATCCGACGACTTGCGCTGGTGGAGGCTGGATGAGGAAAGCGGAGGATTGGGATATCTGGCGCAAAATGGAGGAGACCTATGTACAGCAGTGGACTGCGATAGGTTGAAGAGAGAGAAGGAGAAGAGTTATCGAATGGGATCCAATGAGCCGGAACAGAAAACCAAACACTAACCAGATGAACTGATGACACAGTTTAGGTAACAGATATATCAGAAAGATGTTGATATTTAATCAAGGCGCTTCTACTTTGGATTGGATTATAAATTGACACACTTTTTATACTTCATTTGTGAATTAATGTATATTGTAAATAGAAATAAAAAATAAATTCATTTTAAATATTTGTATTGATTTTGGTGCACATTTTTACCAATTTAAATCTAAAGAAAAACCTTTGTATAATAATAGTTTTAGTAAATAAATAAAACATTACTTATATTTCTTCATTTATAACTGTCATGTTATTTTTACCTTTCCAACCCCTGACTCCAACGGACATCCACCCCGTGACTACCCCATTTCTTTGATGTGCCCCTATTAGTTTCCACCATGCTTAATATGTTAGCTTTGTTATACGGGGTTACATTATGTTTTCCTCATTGGCTTAATAGTATGCGATACCATTAGTTTGATTTATCAAACTAGTCATTGGTACAAAATAATCAAGAAAACGCATGACAAAACAATCCATTTTAATTTGAGATTACTTAACGGGCGATGTAGAATGCAAGGTTTCTTTTTGAAAATTAAGTCAGAAAAAATATTTATTTATTTAAACAGGGTGGCTTACAGCTGAAGTTACAATATACATATAAAATAAATAAAACAATAAAGGACTAATAAGAAATCCCGCACAGGTAACGTTTATATAACAGAAAAAGCAGTCAAATTAAGCAATGAAAATATAAATACATTAAAGTATCTGACTAAATTCGTACCTCGCCGGAAAAAAGTAACAAAATTTTATAAATTAAGTTACTAAAAAAGCTTAAAACTTAGATTAAGAATTGGTCACCGTGCGCTAGAGCCAATTCCTAATCTAAGGCAAAATAGTTAAAAATAAGTAAATTATAATTCGTTAAACACTTATCTATAGTTAATAGGAATTATCTCTACATTAAAGATACTCGTAGTTTCCACTCAGAAATTTTGAGTAAAAGACTCAGGACCTTCTCACCGATTGTGAGGGGGTTTAATAATCACAAGCTTGGCAGGCAAGTTAGACATAGCGGTAAGGTGCAGTCGTATGAGAGAGCGTTGCCACTCGTTCTCAGCTGTTTTGGCCCTAAGCTGCCTTTAAGAGCACCCGCTGAAAGAGTAGAAATAATGATATTTCTAGTCTGGCGTCACCACACGGTAACTACAACTTTTGAGTAGCAACAAACGGGAATCGAAGTAACTTTTGTTTCCAAATATTAAGAATTATTCTAGCTGCCACGCAATCGCTATTGTAAGAACGAACGCCATTTATTTGCAATGCGAAACGATTAAATACAAGAATAAAATTCGCAGCAACCACCCATACATATATGTATAAAAAAAACAGTTATTTTAATTATCTGCGCGTTGTGTGCGTATGTTAGCATTAATCCTTCAAATGCTATCGTCAGGTCTTACGGACCAACAGGCCGATCGCGTTATTTTAAAACGAAACGTTCGATTATAATATCTTCTGATCCTGTTATCGTTGACATTCTAGATATTTGGTAATGCCATAAGGATAAGTTTCAATTTCGTCTGAAATAGCTGTCAAAGGATTAGCGCGATATGAAATTGACCGTCCAAGTGTAGTTACATTATAGCTGTCAAAATTTAGCGCGAGCGGCCTGCAAACCACTTGTAACATTTTTTGCAAAATGTTAATAAATAATTCATCATCCATTTTTAACCAATATATTGGTAAGCTTCGGCCGGCCTCTGATCAGGTTGTCCGATGACTTAGTTAAGTTATCAGGTAGCCGTTGGATGTCGGCTGCTAGAGATCAGTACGCGTGAAAATCATTAGCGAAATCATTAAGCTTTTAGTGGACGCCCGAAAAGGTATATTTCAATTAAAAAATATTTTAAAGAAAACATTCCTTTTGGAGCTAATTAATCGGTTGAAAGTCAAATTCGGTAAGGATTTAAAATCTTCTCAAGAAAGAAACCAAATACCTAGGTAATCATTTTTCAGAGTTACAAATATACACTTATCTTCTTTATTTAAAATCTTTATTTAGTTCTGTACTACAAGTTTTTTTTATTAATAAAATTACATCTACAGACTCATGGGCCGTACTCTTTTTAGTTTAAGATTATTTTGTAATTTAATTATTATAATATAATGTTAGTGCTCCGCGCATGGGGCAAAAGAATTGGTTAAAGGGGGAATGGGATAACAGAATTAAAATAACTAAATATTTACATTAGGTAAAGTAGGGGCGTGAATAATATAATAAAAGGAATATAACATATAAATACTCTCTCTCTCTTTTATATTTATTAATACTACAAGTTTAGCGTGTAAGTATAATAATGATATAGAACTATGTCATTATTCAAGGCCTAACGAAACAAAATCGGAAAAGATTAACCTTATTCAGAAGATAACGTCATAAGTCACCAAATACCCCTACCTAACATTAGTGTACTGCCGAATAAAACTTATCTATCAGCGTAAAGTTGGGTCTGAATATCCCTAAGGAAAACACAAGATACTAACAGAAACTATGCGGGACTTTTACGACGTCCTTTGAAATTTAGATGTTTCGATACGTGAGATGAATTTGTAGCGGTTCTCAACATTAAACGTATAACAATACTGAGGTTTTATGGCACAATATCGATTAGTGAGAAATGTCTTGGGCGTTGAGCTTTAGTCATACATATTTCAATGGTCAATTTGGACGACTCATTTGGTGTAGCGGTTGACATCGACTGCAACACCAAGGGCTCCGGGTTCGATCCCCGGGCAGTACAAACATTTTGTTCATGAACATGTCTGTTTGTAATGGTCTGGGCGTTTTCTATGTAAATATGTATGTATTTACAAAAAATATATAAGTATGTTTATCCTTTGTTTAGTACTCATAATACAGGCTTCACGCTTAATTTGGGGCTAGATGGCGTTGTGTGAATGTCAGTGGATATTTATTATTTGTTAATGGCGTAGCAGCAAGCGCATTTAGTTGTCGATTGAGCAAGTCAAGCAACTGTCGCAACGATCGATCTCCAATTGGTGACTCATCATCATCATCACATTAGCTTATAAACGTTCTGAGGGGCACGAGCCTACTCTTAAAGAGTGATTAAGCTTCGTCCACGCGAACCCAGTGCGGACTGGCCGACTTCACGCACAACCTATGAATCTAGTCGCAGGCATGCGTAAGTTTCCTCACGATGTTTTCCTCCGTAAGAGGAATAAACGTTCATTTAATTTCGAAAAATTTAAAATACATTGGTTCGTGGCAGGATTTGAACCTTTACCCTCCACATTGGAAGGCAACGTTCCACACCTATGAGCCACCGACGATTTTCGGAATTAATGACTGAAAAATACGATCTAGGGTTCTTCCGTGCTTCGGAAAGCAAGCAAAGCCTCGGTTCTGGTTACTCTCTTGTGGTAGACGTTAGCACCCACCTATCCGCATTTAGCCTGCGTGGTGGCTTAAATAGTCTTCTCAGTTTGCTAGCAAGGCCTTCATAAGTTAAACTAAAAATTATCAAGTTACCCATTTCATTAACCTTTCGTGATTCACGAAAAATAAATAATACAAACTAGGTGTGTTAGACCGCATAGGTAGTTAAAGGGTTAATACCACGAGACAGGTGTTAAAATAAATGAGCTCAAATACAAGGGTAAGCCCATTTCCATAACGTTCATTGTCCATATTGTATCCAGTTGAGAAACTATGCGCGGCAACAAATCAATTTTGATTTGACTCAATGGTATTGTAATTTATGTATAGGAATGCTTACCTCGAGGTATTTTGTCTACTTTTAACGAAATATTTTAATGTAATACGTTGGTCACTAAACAAATGGGTCATCATCATCAGCATTAACTTCCCAACGAGGGGCACGAGCCTACCCGTATAGGGAGATTAGGCCTTAGTCGTCCACGCAGGCCCAGTGCAGGTTGGACGACTTCACGCACAATCTTTGAATTTCATCGCAGGCATAATACATACACATAATTACAAAAATCGGAAAAGACATTGGCACGTGGCGGGATTTGAACCTGCATCCTCCAGATCGGAAGGCAACAGTTCACACCAATGTCACCGACGCTTTTGTAAAATTATCTAAACTCAATTCCGATAATTCGTCGCATCCCGGTGTGTTCAAAATCCCCAAGGCCGTTGGAAGGTTGAAAACTTAGTAATATTACCTGCTGTTAAATGATAAAGTACTAACTTGTCACACCAAATTCAGCCTTATATTGTTTTCCATAAGAGTTACCATGACAGCAGAAACATATTTGCATCGGTTTTTACAATGAAATAGTGCGTCACAAGCTCGGAGAAACGATGTCTGCTTACTTCGGTTTATAATTCTTTGTTGGTTTGAATCATTTTTTGTCTCTCTCGTTCATAGCAGGTAATATATGACTGCATCATGGTACTCATGGACCTTGAATTTTTAGACGAAATATTTTAATGTAATACGTTGGTAACTAAACAGATAAATCATCATCATCATCATCATCAGCTCATTAAACGTCCCCATCGAGGGGCACGAGCCTACCCGTATAGGGTGATTAGGCCTTAGTCGTCCACGCGGGCCCAGTGCGGATTGGACGACTTCACACACAACCTTCGAATCTCTTCGCAGGCGTGCATGAAGGTTTCCTCACGATGTTTTCCTTCACCGTAAAATATACATAAATATAAAAATCATTTATTTCGAACGTGAGTCCATAGTGTTAGTAACAATTAAACTTTAACAACTATGTTAATACAAGATTTCTTGAGTACAAGAGTAATTTATAGATTTATAGCATTTAATTTTATTATACATATAAAGTTAATATTAATCTGTATAATATAAATAACTTATGACATGAAATGAAAATTATTATGCAAACGTCAGCCGAACGTGCTATTCGCCAATTTTACGTGGTGGTAGACTCGATACCGAGTCGTCTAGGTAGGTAACACAGCAGTGCCAGATTTTGTTCCTTAAAATAAGAGTGCTATGCACGTTTGTGTTTCAGGATGAGGGCACTGTAGCTAGTGAAATTACCGGGTATAGGAGACCTAACATCCATTGTCTTCAGTGTCGGGCGCAGTGTGGCATTAATGGAGGATAATAATTGTTTATCAGTTCCAAGAGCGTCGGTGGCTCGATGGTGTGGACTGTCGCCTTCTTATCGGGAGGGCAGAGGTTTAAATCCCGACACGTACCGATGTTTTCGAATTTTCGAAAAATATATGTACGTTATCCGACGCTCTTACGGTGAAGGAAAACATCGTGAGGAAACCTTCGTGCACGCCTGCGAAGTGATTCGAAGGTTGTGTGTGAAGTCGTCCAACCCGCACTGGGCCCGCGTGGACGACTAAGGCCTAATCACCCTATACGGGTAGGCTCGTGCCCCTCGGTGGGGACGTCAAATGAGCTGATGATGATGATCAGTAGTTGGTTTTGTTCAATGCCACTCTGTCATGGTCAGGCGTATCACTAACCATCAGGTGAACGTCTTGGCCGTCCTGTTCACTTCGTAACATAAAAACACCCTCGATGTCAATTTCTAAACCTAATTCATATCACGCATCAGTGATGATAAATCATCAATAACTAAACAACCCACTGATTCTTATACAGAGAATACTCAATGATACCATTGGGAAAACAATTTCCCGTGTTGTCCCTTCACGCATTAACTATTCCCGGTTATCTCCGGTAGTTTAATGGGAAATGTGACCCCGGACGGGAATAAATCGGTACCACCCTACTCGATGTTTGTTTTGTATTTTTATAAGTGGGTAAGTATAATTTCATATTATACAGAAAAAGTATTTTTCACATAACAATATGAAATTATCGAATTAACTTGAATTCCAAATATTACTTGATGGACTTAGGGCCTACTTTAAAATAAGAATATATTAGAAATACAAAATATAAAAAATATACTTCACGATTATTGCCATAATCTCTAAAAGAATATAATACATAAAACATTAAAACCATTACAAACAGACATGTTCATGCCGACAAATGTTTGTATTGCCTGGGGATCGAACCCGCAACTTTTGGTGTATTCAACGGCTCAACATTCAAATCGTCGTCGTTATACATAAAATTTTCATACTGAATCAATAAAGCAAACGAACAAGAAGAAAAATTGAATATAATGTACTTTACATAATAATTATTATACTGATAACAAATAATATGATTCTGTATGTACAAAATACAATTTTTTTGAAAGGAGTGAACTACTGAGTTTCTTGCTGGTTTCTTCTCAGTGGAAAACTACCTCCCGAACCAGTGGTAGCTTCATTTGACATTCATAAGTGTTCTGTAAGGACCTAAACTGAACAAACACTTTTCATATGCTACTCGTATGATTGGTAGCTGTAAAACTTATATTAGTTCTACGCTTACCTGCTACTGGAGATAATTTTCTCATGACACACCATCTTGACTTCCACTGAAACAAAAAACATATTTTAAGAATTTAAAGAAAGATTTTACAAGAAAAATATCATTCTTGACCTATTCAAGACACAAATGAAAATCAATTGTGTCTGACGCCTTACGGCGTTATTGGCGGTCAAACGGTTAACAAATAAATTATAGTTATTAAAAAACCCATAACTTGTTGTTTTTGTTTGTTGGCTTCTCCAGCATTACACATCTATTACCTACATATAAATAAAATTTTAGTGTCTGTTTGTAATATTGAAAAAAACAATATTTTTCTTCTTGCATATGAATATATATACGGTACACAAGTAAGTTATTTTTGTGTGTCAGTCTGTTTTCCGGTAATCTATGAAACGGCTGTATGGTTTTGGACGGGACTTTTTTTAGCAAAGGTGATGTAATGAGGAAAACATAAGAAACATTTATTTTAGACAATACTTCTTAATTTGGAAAAATGAAGCGCGGCGACGTAACGAAGCGATATAAGATTATGTTTCACTGCACATTATCTTATAAAGCGGGTAACACCGCGGGGAAAAGCTAGTTAATACAAGCGGGGATTATTCAAGGTAGTATAATAGGAAGGTAATGTAAACAAAATAAAACCCACGTTGCGAGATTTTCTATCACATAGGCACTACGCGTGCTGAATACGAAATCTAAAATACGGCTGGGTCTAGGTATTACGTTGTTCCAAGTCTAGATTCACGTGCTGACGCGTTATCTTAGGCTACGTGAATAGACTTAATGTTTTGGACAATTGAATACTATTAAATAATGTAAAATATAATAATGTAAAATATATAATATAATAATTTAAGAGCGTCGGTGGCTCAGTGGTGTGGACTGTCGTCTTCCTACCGGGAGGGCTGAGGTTCAAATCCCGACACGTACCAATGTATTTTCGAATTTTCGAAAAATATATGTACGTTATCCGACGCTCTTACGGTGAAGGAAAACATCGCGAGGAAACCTTCATGCACGCCTGCGAAGAGATTCAAAGGTTGTGAGTGAAGTCGTCCAATCCGCACTGGGCCCGCGTGGACGACTAAGGCCTAATCACCCTATACGGGTAGGCTCATGCCCCTCGGTGGGGACGTTTAATGAGCTGATGATGATGAAATAAATGTAATAGAGGTTATATATACAGAGAAAAAACGCATTGAATAAAGAATAAGGGAAGCGACGATTATGTTTTTAATTAATTATAGAAAAATCTCTCTTCCTCAACTTATCGTAGTCCAAAGCTGGGCATAGATTTCCCCAATCCGGCACTAGATATCGCCATATTTTTCTGTCATTAATATTATATTTTCGAAATCCTTAAAATTCATGGGCGAAAAGTGGCCCGGTCCTTTGGAAAGCATGTTTTGGGGCCGAAGCTAATACAAAGGCCTTTGTTCGAATATTTGATCTTTGTCTGAGTGTTTCTATTTAGATATCTATAGCTATAAGCATGTTTTTACAAAGAAATGTGTACTTGTTTTTTTTCGAAGTGACTACTGCTGTTGGCCGCATTTGGCCTTTACAGCTTCACCGGGCAATTGGCGAGCGCAGATGGCTCAAAACTAAAATTTACACAACGAGCCCAAGGGCGTCCCCGAATAATCCGTTATAAGTAGCCATAAGTTCTACAAGCTTCACGCTTAACTTGTGGCTAGATGGCGCTGTGTGCATGTCAGCGAACATTTATTATTTTTCCAATTTTAAATATAGCATTGCTTCCACAACAATGCTGATCTTGGATCAATTCTGCTAATACAATTACTCTGCAAGTTTCCGCTAGGTCATTCGCTCTAATCATTTAATCACCCGCTATCGACTTGCAATGGCTGAAACTGAACTGCGGCGTCATTCCGTTAATTAAAATTTGCAGCTGGCGAATTTTATTGGTAGCATATGTCACGATGAATGTGCCACTTCTGGTTGTAACTAACTAGAGCTACGGTTCGATCCTCATGTCCTTATATAGAGGTCGTTTCACATATTGGCTGTAATTAATCATCATCATCAGCTCATTAAACGTCTCCACGGAGGGACACGAGCCTACCCGTATAGGGTGATTAGGCCTTAGTCGTCCACACGGCCCAGTGCGGGTTGGACGACTTCACGCACAACCTTTGAATCTCTTCGCAGGCTTGCGCAGGTTTCCTTACGATGTTTTCCTTCACCGATTAATCAATATGAATTTCATTACATTATCATTTATTTGATTTGTTTTTAATCTTGAATCATGTTTTTTACCTTTTTGAGTTTCGCCTAAAAATGTTGCAAGTCTTTTTAAATTAATCTATGCCTGAATCAGACATTTAGGTACCTAATTATGAAGTTTTATACCACTGTGTTATGACAAGGTCTTTATAAATGAACTTTTCCATAGTAAAAGCCATTGTCGATTCTCATTTCTCATTCTTTTTCCGATTAAAAAACTTCCATCAGCACCTACCGTTCGAATTAATATAAAACGGAGTCCGCATTTTTTTATTACAGCCATATTTCTCATCGGAACTTACTTTTGCGATCAGAGAATTTCAATCTAAACTAGTGTCTACGATATTTTATTTTAAACTTAGTTCTAAATTAAAATGTACTGTTGATTTACACGTACGTCTTCTTAAAAATATAATCTAAGCTTCATTTCCACTTTATTTCACGACACCATTACGACAATTTACAATCCAACTGTTATCTTGGTAGCCTGGTAAAACTTAATAACTATGTCTTTTTGTAGTTTTTGTTATTTTTTTATGTTACAGAGAGTACGGGACTATCAGGACGCTCATCTGATGGTAAGTGATACGCCTGCCCGCATTGTCCGGCACGATAATACATTTACCATGATGTTTAGGAAGGCATGAAAACGCCGATAACTTACGAGCACAATTTTTCAATATAAAATTGAAAATCTCTGTTTAACAGAAAACAACTCAGGATAAGACATCTCTTATATTGCTATTTATCACCATAAAGATATATTAAGGGCTTTTGCATGTAAGAAATCACTTAGCGTGTATAATCGTGCACAATTTAAATAACTTAATTGCCAAATTTTAAATTGTGCTCGAACTTTCGGTTTTAGCTAGTAATCGGTGGCATTAGTACGAGTAAGATCAAATAGTTCAAGTTGATCTCTAAGTTTGAGACAAGACAATGCTGTGTATGTCTGAGAATATTTATTATTCAAGCATCTAGGATCTACTTTGATGCATTATGAAGCTGAAACTGGCAGATAAAAAGTCTAGCAGAAAAAACGCCAAGACCAGTGATGAAAGAAAACTTGGTCCCAATAAAGGGTGATTTTGTTTATAGCTTTTCACGTAAATGTGTGAATCGTTTAGACTTTTGAACATGTCTATGGAAAAATGTCTTCAAGTCTCCATTTTGACCGCCCATCGCGTTTTTTCTGCCAGTTTCAGCTACATTATAAATAATAATAAATATCCATTGACATTCATACAGCGCCATCTAGCCCCAAGTTAAGCGTGAAGCCTGTATTATGGGCACTAAACAACGGATAAACTTACTTATATATATTTTTGTAAATATATACACATTATACATAGAAAAGACCCAGACCATTATAAAACAGACATGTTCATGCACACAAATGTCTGTACTACCCGGGGATCGAACCCGGAACCCTTGGTGTTGCAGTCGACGTCTCAACCGCAACGCCAAATGGGTCGTCGATGCATTTTGGCGAGGCGCAAATAAACAAAGTGAACACGTAATTAAAATAGGAACATTCCGAATCATTTGTCGGCACATAACAGTCACACTCGTAATGTGACATGTCTCGACAAATGTGTTCATTAATCTACGGTAATTAACAAACAGGTCATTGTAGAATGTATTTACGCAGCTGATAAGGGGCAAGCGATACCAGTAGGTATCTATTACTTTCGTCGAATCCTTTATGACGATCGTTCATTGGTATTTTTGGTGTCATTCGTATGCAATTATTTATTTTAGGAATGACATTTTATGCAATTAAAGCTACAAGCCTGATTAGTGGAATCTCTAGATATAAAAAAGCGTCATCATCATCAGCTCATTAAACGTCCCCACCGAGGGGCACGAGCAGATCGCGTATGGTTTCAAATTTCCTCTCCAGGAAATAGGGTGAAAAAGTTGGAATAATTTTATATGTTGGAGATTTTCCGGGTTGCCACACAGGGTATGCACTGCTTATTTACATACATGGAGTGCACGACGCTGCCCTCTACCAGATACCAGAGTATTGCAAGAGTTGACAGGCGACGGTGTCATTTCAGATGAGCTGTCTGCCCGTATCCCATCTCTTAAATAAATATGATATTAAATAAAAAAACATTGAATGACTATCATCATCGCCATAAGCTTTATTCGTTCCCACCGAGGGGCGTTTAGACCTTAGTCGTCCACACAGGCCCAGTGTGAATTGGCCGACTTCACGCACAACCCCTGAATCTATTCGAAGGCTGCGAAACTTGCGTAAGGTTTTCGCACGATGTTTTCCGTCACCGTAAAATAAATTATTTTCATCATCAGCTCATTAAACGTCCCCACCGAGGGGCACGAGCCTACCCGTATAGGGTGATTAGGCCTTAGTCGTCCACGCGGGCCCAGTGCGGATTGGACGACTTCAGACACAACCTTCGAATCTCTTCGTAGGCGTGCATGAAGGTTTCCTCACGATGTTTTCCTTCACCGTAAGAGCGTCGGATAACGTACATATATTTTCGAAAATTCGAAAACACATTGGTACGTGTCGGGATTTCAACCTCAGCCCTCCTGGTAGGAAGGCGACAGTCCACACCACTGAGCCACCGACGCTCTAAGATCTAAGATGTTTAAGTTTTTTAAAATAAATTATTTTAAAAAACCTTAAACATCTTAGGGCATTAAAGGGCATTCAAACAGTTATTCGAAAAATATACATTGTAGATAAGATATATATTTTAAGTCGATAGTTACATATGTATGTATTTAAGTATATATATTTAGGTTTTTTTTTCTCTTATTCTCGTTTATATGCACTTTTGTGTTGATGAGGGCACTGTAGCTAGTGAAATTACCGGGTATAAAAGACCTAACATCTGTTGTCTCGGGTGAAGGGCGCAGTGCGGCGTTGATGGAGGATAATAACTGTCTATCAGTTGTTGGTCTCCTTTAATGCCGCTCTGTCATGGTTTGGTGTATCACTTTCCTTCTGGTGAACGTCCAGACCGTCCTGTACACTTATAACATAAAAAAAATGTATGCATACCCCTTCTATCAATTGTCCTCTTCCATTATAAGTTGGTTGTTTGGAAGAAATTGCTATTTAGTAATAAGGCCGCCAATTGTACTTTTTTCCTGTGCAGAATCTTGTAGTGTTTAATTTGATTTGTGCTATAAAAAAATATCTATCTATCTACATTACTTACGTTATGACAAACCATGTAATAGTTTTGTCACAAGACCCTTGTCTTGTAACGATCTGTGACAGCGAGTTTGTATCAACCATGGAACCGACCCTTTATCTCAAGCTCTTAAATGTCACGACCACTGCCAATCACACCGATGCCTTGATAGGGTAAGGTCCCACTTTATAATTCAAAATTACGCTCGACATTAGGATAGGAAGTGAAGGGTTTCAAAGTACAAGTTTTGGAACGAAATGGAACTTAACTTCTTGGTGTATCCTGAATTATTGATAACACCTTCCTGAACTGTTGAGGGTATTTGAAAGAACGCAAAACATATTTGATCGTATCCATAATGCAATGTACATGACTTTGCGAGGCAGGACTTTACTTACAATAAAACTTTGGGTGCTCTTATGGCAATGTAATGGGCCATGATATTCATTTATTTACTTTAATTTGTAGCAGTGGTATAACTTGTCACACATATTAAATAGCAGTTGTAAGTGCTAGTTCCAAGTTTATCTTTTCAAGGCGTACTTAAGTGATATTTTAAAAAACATAGTTTAATCTCATTATGTTCTCCGTTCTATATCTATAAATACATTAATAATTAACAATTGAATAACAATTACAATGTCGTCTGCATCGGTATGACACTTTATATTTAACAAACACAATTTATTAAAAGGTTAAACATCAAAGTCTTAAGTGCTCGAGCCCTGATCCAGAAAGAGAATCGAATACGTCGAGCAAGTATCGTTTTCGCCACCGTAGTCATGTTATTGCAATTATTATCAAATTACAATATCACAACAGTAACATACCATTATCGCTTATCATACGGACGCGTGATTCAAAATTTTGCATCGATACAGGCGTAAGTAATCCGAGTGTTTATGGGCTATTGTTTGGTGCCGTCAATCGGGGAGGTATACTTGACCACTGGTCACGTACACCAAACTACAAGGATGTTTAGACTTAAAAGTTTCAATATTTTTTATCAGGCATAATGTTAAGTAAGAGTAATTAACAGGCCTATAAAAACATGTTGTTTTAAGTCTTGAATTAAATTTATTCAACTTTATTTTCAAGACTTTCGAACGAGTGATTTACTTGTATATTTTTTTTAAAGAAATAATTTACGATTCTATTTTATATTCTCTATTTCTCGTACTACAAGTACTTACATTAGATCACTCACCTGTAGTTTACAGGGTTCAAAAAATGGAAACAAATAAGTGTTCAATTGCATAGCACTAGAATTTTCCTTCCGTTATACCACATGAAGTGAGGTTAGCTACCGAAATCTTACAGCAAACATACAATCTGCCCTGAGCACGAAAGCTTTATACAGAAACAAAAAAAAAACGCAGTGACGATACCCACGTCATTGGAAGAATTCTGAGTAAAAATATTATTAAAGCCTAAATTAGATAGATGGCTTGTATCAGGATATTGAGAAAATTACAATCGAAAGATAGGCAGGGAAAAGCATGATGCGCCAACCTCAAGTAACCTGGTAAAAGAGCTAACTGATGAAGAACAGTAGTTTTGCCATGAACAATACACACGGTGACGCCACTTCATAGCTTCTAGAAAAATAACCTTTTGATACGTAACCACTTCAAACCATTACGTAGATACAAGTAAACTAGGGATGTTCTACAAGCGGATATTTCAACTTACACCTCGGAATAACTTTCATAATTATTAGTCCGGATTTTTTGTAACTGACTCCGTTGATGGACTTTACAGCTTTACCTGACAAGTCGCAAGCGCAGGGGGGGTTACTGCCATCTCTTAAAACAGTGTTACAATAATATTACTTCGTCTTTTCTCTTACAAAAATGCTGACGTATCATTATACTAATACTGTTTTAAGAGATTGCGGTAACCCCTCAGAACCCCTTTCCGCCTCCTACAACAAGGTATGGAGCAAATCACTCAATACTAACAAAAATCTTTAGGCAAGCTATGCCCTAGGGATTTTGCCTGAATCATGGACATTGGTAAAAGTCTTGTTTATACCAAAGACAGGGAAAAGGACTACTCCAACCAAAGTCCTTAGACCAATCAGCCTCACCTCCTTCCTTCTAAAAACCATGGAAAAGGTGATAGATAGATGCATAAGAAGTGGGGCCCTGATAGAACGACCACTGCATCTTAAACAACATGCATATCAAAAGGGTAAGTCCACGGAGACCGCCTTGCTGACTTTAGTCGACAAGGTCGAACGGGCTTTAGAAGACAAACAGATTGCCCTATGTGCATTTCTAGATATTGAGGGGCCTTTGATAATGTCACAATTGACGCACTAGAATGCGCACTAGTACACAAAGGGATCGACAAACAACGACCCGGTGGATCAAAGCTATGCTACTCAATCGTACTGCAATCGTGAGTATTCACGGCACAGAAAGAGTGTATCAAACAACAAGAGGCTGTCCGCAGGGGGGGTGTTATCCCCTCTTGTGGTCCCTAGTAATGGATCAGCTACTTGAATTGACCTCTAAGAAAGGTTATGACGTACAAGGCTATGCTGATGACGTGGTAATATGCGCTTTAGGACCGTGTCAGAGCACAATCTCGTCATTACTCCAAGCATCTCTAAACACAATCAATCGATGGTGTAAAGAGAAGAAATTATCGATTAACCCGAGTAAAACTATTATAGTACCCTTCACGAGAAAACGCAACTTAAATAAACTTAAGGAGCCAACTCTAGAAGGGATAACTATACCTTTTCCACGGAAGTAAAATTTTTGGGAATAACCATAGACCAAAAACTTACATGGAACACGCATCTGGATAACGTCATCACAAAGGCAAAAATTTCCCTAGGGATATGCCTGAGAGTAGCAGGGCCGAAATGGGGTATACCCAAAATCGCCCTATGGCTATATACCGCCATTATAAGACCAATGGTTGCCTACGCTGCTGTGGTCTGGTGGAAAAAGCCCTACAAGTGACTAGCCAGAACAAGCTCAATAGCCTACAAAGAACAGCCTCAATTCTGGCTACTGGGGCTATGGGATCCACACCTGCCATCGCCCTAAACGCCGTATTAAACCTACCGCCCCTACACCTTTACTTAGGGAAGGAGGCGCGGGCTAGTATGTGCAGAATGGAGCGGAGCGGAGTGACTCAATGGAGCTCAAATACACTAAGATCCCTTAGGGAATACACTTAGTACTCCAATTCTGGCCATGACAAGCGATGTCATGCTGCCGGAACTCAACTTCACTAAATACTACAAAGTGGAGTTCCCGAGCAGGGAGGAATGGCTTCAAAGCCCCGACACCTGCACAGACAGCAAAATCTGGTACACAGATGGCTCCAAAATGGGTAACAAAGTAGGATGTGGAGCCTACCGAGACCAACCTAGGGCTAACATTAGCACCAATTTGGGTCAGTACGCTTCCATCTTCCAGGCTGAAGTATACGCCATCATAGAATGTGCGGAAGCGAATCGACTGGAAAACTGCGTTAACCAAAACATAACAATATGTTCCGATAGCCAAGCAGCTCTAAAAGCATTAAGCTCAACCACTTTAAAATCAAAGCTGGTAAAAGACTGCGTGACCAAACTAAATGACCTGGGAGGAAATAACAGGATAACTCTCAAATGGGTACCAGGTCATTCTGACATCATTGGCAACGAAAATGCTGATGAACTCGCAAAGGCTGGGGCCAACGCCATCCAAAAGACTGTAGAACCTGTCTGTGGCATCCCTGAAAGCCTAAGGAAAAATGAACTAGAACGGAAGCTCCTCGAGGACTCTGTCAACTACTGGCTAGAGTCACCAGAGGCAGCTCACTCAAAAGCGCTAATCAAAGCCTACTCAAAGAAGCGAACCTCTGAACTGCTACAGCTCAGTAAACCCAAGGTCAGGGTCCTTGTAAGGGCACTGACTGGACACTGCAAGCTGAAAAGTCACCTTCACAAAATGAAGCTAAGTGACTCGGAAACCTGCAGATTCTGCGCGGAAGAGAGAGAGACACCAATGCACCTACTCTGCAATTGTGGTCCTCTACAATGGAAGCGAAATATCCACTTGGGTAATTATTATCTATGCCCAAGTGACATCAAATCTATAAAGTTGGGCAGGGTCCTAAACTTCCTAAAAAGTGCCCAACTATTAGATGAACTCTAAGAGAGGAGCGAGTCACAAAAGATCTTCTAGGTCGAAGTGACTACAGGTCTGCATAAGCCTGAATAGCCCTCAAAACCTAAATAAAATAATAAACCCCTCAGAAGGCTCTCAGCCTTAAAAAATACACATCGTGCCTAGACGGCGTAACCGAATAGGACTTGGATCTCGGCTTGAAGCACCATAGAAAGGTAACCTAGTATATGGTTGAGGAAAAAGCGGCCCAACAGACAGAATTGTTTGGTAAAACGATACCGTGCATTGCAATACCCCTTTTGTATTCAACGAACTTGTACATAATTTTCAAAAATGTTACTGTGTATTACATGCGGAGAGAGGGGATTTAAATCTTCAAAAATTGCGTGAGGTTATTTGAGCGCTTAACATCGCAATTGCCAACCAAATGCTACTACACCAAAGAGGCTTACATTTAATTCCAGTACCGTTCAGTTACACATTTTCTGTTAAATTGTTACGGATCTATTAATATTCTAAATTTCATCTATGTATTAAAAGCAGCCAGTCTTTTAGGCACGTTATCTTGTTACTTGTACATAGATTTGGAACATAGATTTTTTTTAATCTTTTCTTTTTTTATTTTAATCAAAAAATAAATGTATTTTTTTGCACATAAAATCAAGACATGTCAATAACATGTAAAAATGTTTTGAAGACTTAAATTAAAGAATATTATATTTAATAAACCATTGTTAACAGATTTAATCGTTATTTATTTCACGTCTTGTCGACCTCGATTCAGACATTGAATTACACGGCAAATTGTCTGCGAATCTTCAAAGGAGCGTCGAGACCTTTAGCTGAAACTTGGCTAACAATTATACGGATTTAATATCAAATCAAATAATACGTATCGTAGAGGAAAGATAGCAATCATTATAATAAACGAATTTTTGAAGGAACTCTCTTCTTTGATATTAACTTAGACCCATATACGGAGCTTAAGAGTCATAAATTATCTTTAAAGAAATGTTATAATAGATCATAGAGAAGTATTTTATTTTACCAAAAATAAAATGTTATGAGGACACCACTACACTGAAATAGCCATGATTCATTTATTTATTTTAAAGCTAAACATATTAACATGTATATTAAGTTTTTCAAGTCCTTAAGTCGAACCTTTAACGGACAACACTTTGTCGTTATTAAAAGGACTTAAACAGAAAATACGACATATTGCGAGTATGGTATAGAAAAGGGTGTTTCTATGTATAATCTGTATGTATTTACAAATAAAAAATGTATATAAGTATGTTTATCCGTTGCTTAATCTATAATACAAGTTTTACGCTTGACTTGGGCTACATGGCGCTGTTGGAATGTCAGTGAATATTTGATTTATAGTTCATATTTAGAATACAAAATACACATGTAATAAAAATGAAAAGGCATTAATCATCATCATCAGCACATTACGGCGTACTGTAGGGACAGGCCTTGCTTTCATTTTTTCTCAAAAAAGGTCTAATAGGCATTAACCAAGTAAATATCATATACCTGTAACGCAATAGGACATTTAATCACTACACTAGCGCTTATCGTAGTTATCGATATAGCACATTTCTCAATATCGATATAACTGATACCATATCAGCTTCGTGATAAGCAAACAACCTACTACAAATCGAGTAATACGCTAAAGTAACGATATTTACAATTACGTAAACCAAAACTTACGAGTTAGAGAGTAAACGAAAGCAAAGGCCGCGCCTTCACAGGTTCGATCCACGGGCAGAACAAACATTCATTTGCATGATACGTTTGTGGGGTCTGCTGCTGATTTACAAAACCATTTTGTATTGCAGAAAAGAGCCATCAGTGCCATGTACGATCTTAAACTACGTGACTCACCAAGGAAATCATTGAAATTAATATTTCAACATTATCATCTCAGTACTTACATTCTTCACTGTGTCGTATGTAGGCAAACATTTATATGTACATTTTTTCAAAAAAGTCAGATAACCAGTTATAACACTAGGAATAAACACAGGCTTGCTGTTCCAAATCATAATAAGGTTGGCAACTCGTTTGTGGGATTAAGCATTTAAATAATTACTAAATATTAAAGCGTATTTAAATTATAAATAACCTAGTTAATAAGTATCATGTAAAAACAATCTGAATGAAAAAAGTTTACTATAGTATCGAAGATTATAAGAATATTTTTTTCATGAACATGACTGTTTTGGTGTGGCTATTTTCTATGTATAATATGTATGTTGTCCAAAAATAAAGCATGTGAAGATCAATTTTAGACTTTAAACAAGGTACTTAGGTAAGGAATGGAATACCAAATATTTAAATTGCTCGAGTAAACTTGGTGCTCCAGACAAAGTAAAAGTGATTTTAAGAATATGTAATTATCGGGTTTAATGAACGCGGCAGACCTGATCGCCCTGTACACTTTGAAAACTTACCTTTTTTCCGTCGCGGAATTTCACAGTGCCCTCAATAATAGAGGTGGCGGGACTTGAGTCCGCCATTTTGTAAAATGTCCGTCACGTGACCCGTCCGCAGCGCCACCGCGGCGGCATTTCGAACTAGCACAACATTTTTCACTTCTGATTGACAACTACCACACTTGACAACACTCAATCACTTGGCACTATCACGAATCTGAAACAAAAAGAAAAAAAATTAGCATTTTAGACAAGTTTTCCTTGATGGGTTAAGAAATAATAATAGTTAATTAAGTTTCTAAAGCGTCGGTGGCGCAATGGTGTGGACTGTTGCCCTCCAACCGGGAGTACCTACTGTGGTTCAAATCCCGCCACGTACCAATGTATTTTCGAAATTATATGTACGTTATCCGACGCTCTTACGGTGAAGGAAAACATCGTGAGGAAACCTTCACGCGTCTACGAAGAGATTCAAAGATTGTGCGTGAAGTCGTCCAATCCGCACTGGGCCCGCGTGGACGACTAAGGCCTAATCACCCTATACGGGTAGGCTCGTGCTCCTCCGTGGGGACGTATAATGAGCTGATGATGATGATGAAGTTTCTAATTGCATCGATTCAAACATATATATATATATTCCAAAACTACTAAAATGTAGAATCGGTTTTGGGGAAAGTCGATAATTATTTATAACTAAAATGTTATAACGACACAAATGATATTCGTAAGATTTGTTTGAATAAAAAAGTATTCATATACTTATTGTCAATATCAAAAACACAACATAGGTACGCTATACCAGGCAGATTTAATGATCAAACTTACAATACCATACGCGAACTGAAATTGTAAACAGACGTCATTGCTACATTCTATCACAGATTATAATAATATACTATACAGAGATGCATCCCATACTGAAAAAACGTTGACACTTACGGAAGCTATTTGAGGAAGCTATTTTAACTCACTTTATTCTCACTAGTGCCACTAGGTCCGTGACTAGGTGCTTATAGCAAGATTCGCGTAGACAGTTAAACTGATATTTGAAAATCCGATAGGTGGCGTAAAACACAGCTATTAATTAATCACAGTTCTAAATAAGGACGGCAACAGCGCATTATTGTTTATTCTTACGGCGCGTGCGCTTTGACAGAGCGGCAACGTCGCGCGTTAGTGCGCTCTTCCGAATCCGATCCGACTAAAATGTAATTTCTCAAACCAAACATTTTGATAGGCATAGGTAGATAGGTATCTATGTATATTTGACGCGCGCGTCGTGCGTGCGTGTGTAGTATTGTGTAAATTTAATTGCAATTAAGAATTGATTAATTGTGACGTTGCAATTAACAATGAATTTATTGTTGATTGTGAACCAATAACAAATGAATTTCCAGGTTTTAATTAAACTTTTATTAAATAAACTATTACTCATTATTATTTCAAAAATATAGAATTGAGCAGTAAGCCGTTGGTTCCAGGCCGTGCAAACCTTTATTCGTGCGGTGGGGTTATTAGAGGAGGCTCTTTTATATATTAATAAATATCCACTGATATACACACAGCGCCATCTTGCCGCAAGTTAAGCGTGAAGCTGTATTATGTATGAGTTCTAAACATACTTATACACTTTCTTGTAAATAATATAAAAGCCAGATATTTTGTGAACGAAAAGCATCTTATATGTAGGTATATAGCCGCAAAGCGGTCTTGAATGGAAGCCATCAACGGCGACGATATATTTATCAAAGGACAAAGGATACAAACATAAGGACTTAAGCGCCGTGCAAGACGCGTCACTTACGCGTTTTCTTCAAAATACTTATTAGTGTTTTGATCAATGGTCACTTATTCACACTTGTAATGTTTTTTATGTTTTTGTTATATTTAGTTTCGACACTATATTAATTGCGTTTTTAATTTGCTAAGGAACTGCATTCATATATATGCGGTACTACATATTATGCCAAAATAACAATGTTTAAAATTTTGTCAGACTGTCAGTTTGTTCCGGTAATCTGTGTGAAACGGCTTGACGTATTTGGACGGGACTTTTTTGGCAGGTAGCTGATGTAATAAGGAAAACAGAGGGCTGCTGCTTTGAACCGACTTAAAAAAGGAGTTACTCGATTCGACCTTGGCAAAAAAATGGAACCCTTATAAATTCGTCAAGTCTGTCTGTCTGTCCGTCCGTATGTCATATCTTTTTCTCCGAAACTATAAGAACTACACTATTCAAACTTTTAGATATTTATTCTGTGAACCGTATAAGGTTTTTACAAGAAACTTGAAAAATATTAATATATTTTGGGGTTTCCATACAGTGAACTGAAAAAAAAATTTTTTCATCGACCCCCCGTTTGGTGTATCAATGTGTATAGATCTTGAAAAATGGTATCGAGGTTTCTAATATCATTTTTATAAACTTGAATATTTTGCGCGAGAGACATTTTTAAAGTTGAAAAAAGTGTGTTAGAATTCGAGGAGGGCTCTAATTTCTAAACTATGGGTTGATAAATAAAAATGATGTACATAACCATAAAATCTGACAATGAAATTTAGTTTAAGCGATTTCTGATGTAAGTTTTTTTATACGTCATAATGGTGAACCACTATTTCTCATAATAAAGCTGTAGTAGGTGCCTAAGTAAATAAATAATATTTTATTCTATGTAACTATGCTGCGGAACCACACTATCCGACTCGCGCTTGCCCATTTTTTTACGTTTTTGCATATATCTTCGTCGTTTCATGACAGATGTTTATTTGAGTGATTATTTTTATAGGAATCCCTCATTCACTCATTATTCTCAAAAATTTTCAGACAAAAAAATACAGACTTCAACTGAAAATCTACAGAGATATGTTTAGCCAAATAGAAATGCTTAAATAATTCTTCATAATTTTTAGGTCGGTCCAAACAAACTACCTACCTATATTAAATTATAAAGCTGAAGAGTGCGTTTGGCTCCGACATCAAAATTATGAATGAATTATTTAACCATTTCTATATGGCTAAAATTTATTTTTAGTTTTAAATCGTATTTTTTTCCTCAAGTTCAAAAACGTAGCCAAGTCGTATTGTAGTTTAACTTTTACGATAAATTTTAAGCAGAAGCAAGTTTTAAGAAGTACAAAAAAAAGTAAGAATAAAATTTAAAACTTTTAGTTGAGTTGCGTTTAGTTCGACCCATCTAACATGCAATTTTATTTTGATTGCACTGCATATTTCATGTTTTTATTTTCCCATTTACAATTCATAAGTAGTCTTTTATCAGTGTAATGAAACACAACAAAAAGCAATTGTATAAAAACATTATAATAGAAAAGTTGATTCAACACATCTAATAACACATTAACTGTGATAAAATTAAACGCAGTTTGCTCGCTTAAAGTGTACACGTGCAAGCGCCATCTATTAACTTTTTTTTTTTGTTGCTGCAACCGTGCTTTCGATAATTGTGGTGTTCCTTTTAATGCCGTTACCGGTACTGTCGCAAATTTAAAAAACTTTTATTTATTAGTAAAAAATGTTTTTTATATAATTGTGATTGAATAAGAAAATATTGATTTTAGGAATAATAATTATTTGATAATATTGCATTTTAAAGTGTAAGCAAGATAAACTGATACAAGTAACGCCATCTATCGAAACTTCGTAGGAAGCTCACGACAATATTAGGCGATGGGACCCCGTGATTCTATATAGAATCTGTCGCACTAGCATCTACACCCCCAAGCAATTCAATCCACCCGCAGCGCGGTTTGTACCGAATCTTACAAGCCCGTTGAATAAAGTATCTCCGACACGCTACGGAAAGTTCCCGTTCGCTATTCGTCAAGTTAAGCTCGCAGTTGGGTCGAGTCTCGACTTGGGATCAGTCTCGACACTTGGGACGAGTCTCGGCGAGAAGTTCTGCTTTGTCGTCCTAGATTTACAGCTGATAAACGGGGATTTATTATGGAGCGCTTTAAAGTTTTACTTATATTTCATGGAGTATGTTTCTATCGTTTGACGACCCATTTGGTGTTGCGGTTGAGAGGTCGGCTGCAACACTAAGGGTTCCGGGTTCGATCCCCGGGCAGTACAAACATTTGTGTGCATGAACATATCTGTTTGTAATGTCTGGCGTTTTCTATGTATAATATGTATGTATTTACAAAAAAATGTATATAAGTATATTTATCAGTTGTTTAGTACCCATAATACAGGCTTCACGCTTAACTTGGGGCTAGATGGCGCTGTGTGAATGTCAATGGATATTTATTTATTATTATTTATCGGTATTTTTATTTAAGACGAACTTAAATAATAAATTATATATAATCATTCGTCGTTTTTAAGTGATTTTCAAATTAATGATTACTGCGACATAGCACAGGTTAGTAACTAAGTTGTGAACATTTCCTGATAAGACTAGTGTATGTAAAAATAGTGTACATTAAGCGGCAGTTGTCACTAACAACCAATGGGGATTCTTTCTTTGTTACTAACTTATTGGGCATATAACATATCAATATCGATATCGCTGAAGATTCTGATAATCAGATTACAAAACCGTCAGTCAATTGTTGATAAAGATAATATGTTATCTGCAAATCATACACAGTGAGACTTTAAATATGTTATTATGGAATTATTTATTTTTATCCCTATATGGATATGGTAGGTTTCAATTATAGAGGTTATTTTATACAGGTTGAAATTGAGATAACTGGCAACTTTTTAATATGAGGATCGACTCGTTATTAAGTACGAGTACATACCCCACATAATGAGGCAAATCTATGATACAAAAAATGAAATATTATTAAACCCTAAAAAACATGTAAAACACTGAAGAATAAAGTGAAAATATCTAAGTAAACAAAAAAAAATTTCATTAAATACGGGGCGAGGCGGGTTTACGGGACGCGGATGATAAATCGATATGGTTTTAAAGTCAAAGGCAAATCCATTTATTTCAAATCAGGCTAACAAAAAGCTCTTATTACACTGTCAAATAAAGCTTAATACAGCACCTTTAATTTCATAAGCTATAATAATTGATAATTTTATACCATTTTAATTATTGTTAAACGTTAACAGTCGCTCCCTTAGCTAGTATCGATTAATGTGTCAAATGTGAATTTAACTGCAAGAAAAATATTACAGCTCTGTACTTTGTGAGAGACCCTTTGTTCGCAATCCCCTACCCTTCCTCTACCTGGTAACATATTGAACAATTAAAGTGGAATCGATTACTATCGAATAAACAGGACAATCGAATTGTTTCATCGAAATCCTCAGTCGAGAAATTGGCAAAGCATTATTTTGTTCTCATGTATTATTCCAAAATATACCTTATCAATAGACTATTATGGTTGAAGTTTCAACGTGACGTCGGGATATCACGATCGAAGTATTTTGTCATCCAACAAGGGTTTGTCAAGGAAAGCAAAATATTTTATTCCATTTTGCCGGTAAAGAGGTCTGAGCATACAAGATTGCAAGCAGGTAAATGCAGAGGCAAAGTGGGTGTCAGATTTTTCGCCATAAAACTATTTTTGCACGATATTTTTCTTCATATACGGTAGTAAGTAACCAAATGACAATATAATGGTTTATCCACAAAATTACAAGTCTGTGGTTTCGGCGCAAAGTGACAACTTGTTGAATAAGATAAGGTTTTTAATTTCCTAATGTCAGGTTCTTGGCCGGAAAGTGAAGTATATTATGTCGTCAGTTTTATTTTATTAACTAACTACAATTGTGTTTTACATTTTTACTAAAACTTAACGGAAAGGGAGGGAATCCATCTATCATTTCTCTGTCATCTCTGATTTCATCATTAGTTAATTAAAATAACTTGCTAATGACGAGGCAGCATGGCCTATGACCACAGACATCCGAATATACAATTAGACTGGACAAGCCGCTAAGTTTATAGGCAGTCCCAGTGTCGCAATTCTTTCGGTTTTTACCTGTGAAAAGTTATTATATTTCTTGGTAAATTTACTGATTCATTGCGATGATGGCATGTTACAATTGCACAGGATGACATTTTGGAAAAAATCGGTAATTTCTTCTAATATTCGTGCGTCTTGACTCGTCTCACGGAGCGTAAACTGGCAGCCAGTGTATGCTCGTTGAGCTTACATTTGTCGCACTTTAAACGCGGCTTGCCCCATCTCCTGTATTGGGAAATCTGTGCCTATGACCTTATAATAATAATAAATAAAAGAAATATTTATCAAGCCGAGTTACTACAATAGATTTCTTATTAAAGTTAATGTCTACTACATATTTACAAAATGGGGCTTTCACGATGACAGCTGTATGTGATTAAAACCGTGTCACAGCTATTTGCCCTTATCCAAGGACTGATTTTTTTTTTCGAACTGACTACTGCTGTTGGCCGCAGATGGCCTTTACAGCTTCACCGGGCAAGTGGCGAGCGCAGATGGCTCTCAGCCTTATCCAAGGACTGAGAATAGGTACATCAGTAATTGAATATCTGATGTATGAAGATTACATAACTAAGATTTACAGGCATTAACATACAAATAGCTGTCTATTCTAGGTCTGAAGAACATAGTTTATTATTATAATTGAGCTCAACGGCTTTATTAAGTATGTTTATCCGTTGTTTAGTACCCATAATACAGGCTTCACGCTGAACTTGGGGCTAGATGGCGCTGTGGCTAAACGTCCCCACCGAGGGGCACGAGCCTACCCGTATAGGGTGATTAGGCCTAAGTCGTACACGCGGGCCCAGTGCGGATTGGACGACTTCACACACAACCTTTGAATCTCTTCGCAGGCGTGCATGAAGGTTTCCTCACGATGTTTTCCTTCACCGTAAGAGCGTCGGATAACGTTACATATATTTTTCGAAAATCGAAAACACATTGGTACGTGGCGGAATTTGAACCTCAGCCCTCCCGGTACGAGGGCGACAGTCCACACCATTGAGTCACCGACGAATGTCAGTGGATATTTATATTTATTTATTATTTATTTTATTTATGTTCTGCACTTTTAAGAATTCCGAGCGCAATCAGAAATCAAACGGCGCCGTCTCCGAGCATTGCAACGGACGAGTGGTTATCACCACTTAAATTTTTCACTGAGAGCCATCTGCGTTCGCTATTTGCCCGATGAAGCCGAGGCCATGTGTCGCCAACGGCAAAAAGTCTATCCGAAAAAAAAAACAATAGGTAAATAATTTCAGCACTAAAATTTAATTAAACATTAAATGTGAACCGAGAAGAGTTTTAATACAAGTCCCAAACAAATAACGGTGTATATTTATTTTAAAATTGACCTCACGCAGACTAAGTTTGAAATTAAAAAAGTTGTCGGATAATCGATATTTTTTAACTCGGAACACGTGAATCCGGGCCGCAAATTAAACCGAGGCTTACTTGTTTACAAGCGCTTATTTCCATGTTGTGGGGCTGTTTTTCTAATATATTTTTAGTACATAAGCAGTTAACAATGGGTACAAGTAAGAGTTGTTTTGCTGGTTTAGATTAATTTTCAGCCGCTGGGGTGGGCCTAAATTACAAATACTTGTATTTTAACTAAGACATTAATATTAAATATCCACTGACACACAGCGCCATCTAGCCCCAAACTAAGCATTAGCATGTCATATGGATACTAATAAATATAATTCTTTACTTTTTTTTTGTAAAAACATACATATTATATATAGAAAACACTCAGACCAATGCAAACATACATGTTCATGCACAAAAAATGTTTGTAATGCCCGGATAAACCCGGAACCCTAGGTGTTACAGCCGACGTCTCAACCCACAGACAATCAGAATATACATTAGACTGGACAAGCCGCCAAGTTTATAGGCAGTCCCAGTGT
Source organism: Leucinodes orbonalis (assembly GCA_019425675.1). Taxonomy (NCBI): domain Eukaryota; kingdom Metazoa; phylum Arthropoda; class Insecta; order Lepidoptera; family Crambidae; genus Leucinodes; species Leucinodes orbonalis. The sequence goes on from PQWD01001865.1 coordinate 87,484, forward strand.
CGCAATTCATTTTAGGTTCTTAACTGTTGAAAAGTTATTATATTTCTGTAAATTTACTGATTCATTGCGAGATGGCATGTTGCAATTGCACAGGATGGCATTTGGAAAAAAACGGTAATTTCTTCTTAATATTCAGCGTCTTGACTCGTCTCACAGAGCGTAAACTGGTAGCCAGTGTATGCTCGTTGAGCTTACAGTTGTCGCACTTAAACGCGGCTTGCCCCATCTCCTGTATTAGGTTAATCTGTAATCTCCTGATTAGGAGAATAAGTAGTAAGTAGAGTAATCTGTGTCTCAACCATTACACCAAATGAGTCTTTAAATAAATAAAGTTGAAAATATTAAGTGCCTTGGTATTACACCTTCGATTCACAAACTACGACCTGACCCTTACTTTCTAAGCCCAATTCTTTGAATAAATAAATAATATAACATTAAACTTAAGTACCCAATACGTTTATTTGTACCCCAAAATGGCGAGCGCATTAAGGGGACAATCCAAATTAATCCTAGTATCCCATATGGTCCATTCCCGGGGTTCGTTTAAGGAATTCTATAACCAGAATAGCACCCCAGAGTACGATGATATATAGCACTAATATACGGGATCGATTAGTATATTTATGTATGGGAACGCCCCGAATATCACGTGATTCATAGTAAGCGGTAACGCGTATTTTTTTGGAACGTTGCATGAAGGATGTAGTATTATATTAAAGTACGCTAGTAATGAATAATTTTTGAAGCCATTATTTTGTTTCAGGAAATAAATGTTTTCGGATATGTTTATCACCAACGGATAAACATGACATACTTTTTGTAAATACATACATATATATGCATATATATATATATATATATATGCATATATATGTATATATATACATAGAAACACCCTCATACATACTTAATACTTTATTTTTTTTGTTATACATACATATTATAACAATAGAAAACACCCAGACCATACAAAAATGTTTGTACTGCCCAGGGATGGATCCCGGAACCCTGAGAGTAATAACCGACTTTTCAACCATTACACTAATTGGGTCATCAAAAAAATCATTATAACTGTTGCATAACATATCCGTCTGCAGTTATATGTTTAACATGTTACTGAGTTATTCGTATTAATATGTAAATTTCTCCGCGCCATTTGCATACAATTATTTTATCAAAAGTGAACGTACCTAAAAATGTTGTTCTAACATATAATTTCCTCGACCGGCGCGTGCGCACGCGATATCTATATTTCAACTTTCACTCGGTACAGTACCTTGCATTGTTGGGTACTGCACGCTTCCTACTGCAATGTACACTTCTGGTTGCCATGACAACCAAAATACGGTTAAACAACGTGGCTCGATTTGGCATTCAAAATTGTTAGGCTGTAACTCGTCACGCGGGCCCAACGCTGTTTTGTTTAGTCTCATTTATTAATATATAGCTATTACTAATGAAGAATTGTTTTTGTAAATATATACTGTATATTTAGAACATAAAAACACCCAGACCAACACAAACTGATATGTTAGCACACATTTTTTTGTACTGTACCCAGGTATCGAACCTGGAAACATTGGTGAAATAACAGCTGTCTACTATTACACATGGGTCATATTTTCACTTATCAAATGGATTGATTTATTCATTGATTAGACCGACTTGATACACAGAATATACAAATATATTATGAATAATAATAAATTATTTATTTGCGAGAATATGGTTACAATACGGTCATACAAAATTAAAATCCAAAATATTCTATCGTTAAATCGACGTGCAAATTTTGATTTTATAATATTAACTTTCATTTATTATACAAACAAATTAATATTATCAAATAACTTAATACATTTAAACATTGCATTTCTCACACCTCTTCATTAATGAAATTATTATTTCACAAATTCATTCATTAATAATTAATATCCAAGAAAAAAAAACAACATTATAATGTGTCAAAGTAATATAACATGTCAATAAAAGGGATAAAAATACAAAATGTCAATACACAACACATCCATTAAATGTCTTTCTTATCATCTAAAAATTCATTAATTGAATAATACATTTTCTTTAAAAGGAATTCGTGTAATTGTTTCTTAAATTTGACGATATTGTTTACTGATTGATTAAATGTCAGATAATCTGGCGCAAAAAATTCTCCAATTTTGAATTCTATGCCCAACAGTGGACTGCGATTGGTTGAAGAGAAATGTCAGATTAGCGCAACGCAATAACAAAAACTGCATACACAGCTGCGTTATATTAATTATATTTATCCCAATACTGCCCTATTTGTTATTATTGCATCTGTACATTTGGTGTTGAGAGGGGAGCATAATTCGGGTCATTGGGCTAGTAGATTCTAGGAGATTTTAATATTTTAGCTATGTATCATCTGAGGATATTCATGTACAAATAATATAACCGCTATTTACTGTCGCACCATTAATATATAAAAAAACTATTTGAGTGTTTTCAACTTTAAATTTTATATATATTTATATATACTTTTGTTTAACTATGTAGGTAATCTTAAAGTAAGTAAAGTACCTTACAATGATGGGTGAAAACTTATCTTATGTTTATAATTGTAACCTTTTTCTACATCTAATAATAAAATTATATATCCCATACGATTCCGACAGATATAAAACACATTTTCTAATTTCCTTATATTATTTACCGAGTCACCATCAGTGTTGCCACCTTAGGCCTTTTGTGGCTAGAGCTAGCACTTTTTAGTATAGGTGAACTTATTTTTTTACGATTTAGCCCGAAAAGAGCAATCTAGCGCTATTTCACTGTCTTGAAAATATTACTCAATCTAGCACATTTTACTTCTCAAAATGCCTTTTTTCTAAAACTAAGGTAGCAACACTGGTCACCATTTCCCAACTTATCTTTGCCTTAACATCAAGACTAACATCATGTGTTACTAACATGGAAAACGAATATAAAAAGTACCGCTGCAGGCCAAATGCCCCCATGATTGTAATCAAGTCATCGCTACAATTGCACTTAATGATCAACTCACCTCATTAAACTACATACGAACACGCACGTACACAAACAAACATAATGACCTTGTTAAGTCGATACGTAAGCGTTAAAAAAGAGGTCAACCTAATTTAAGAGGTCCCTGATATGAAGTTTGGATTTAATTGAAATTACAATCAAACCTTATCTTTCATATTTAAGGAAGACGAACGAAACAATTTTTTTTCCAGCTAGTTGATATACTTATGGTTCAAAAAGTAAGTAGGTAGTCCCCCAATTTTTGTAATCGACAATTTTTTTTTGATTATTTCAATGTTTTTTACACGTTTCACATAAATAACTCCATTGTAATGTATAATTGTATGTCGCTGGCAAGTCTGTACCAATAAATAAATAATAAATATTATTTTAAATTGGAAAAAGTTTGTAGGGTACAACACTCCGTAGATACCACCACCGCTAAACAAATATTAAACAAAAAAATATCTTTAACAAGCTTGTGAAATTAGATTACTATGGCTCCATTTTCATAACCTTTAAAACACACAATATAAAAACAAGACAAAATTGTTAAATTACCATCTTGTGAGTCATTGAAATATGGCAATCCTAAGAATCAGAAATATAATATGTATTATTATTTTTATAAAATCATATATTACAAGTATTAATAAATATGTACATGAAAAAGTATTAAGAGCGATACACAAAATTATCTGATAGCTTATCTAGAATATGGTTCACATCATTGTATTGTAAAAACAACTCATATGTCAATGTATCTTCTGGATAAACTTACATTACTTTAATTTTTTCGTTATTTGTAGTTTTAAAGAAATATATTATTATCAATTATCTGCGATATTTAATTTATTATCTACGATATACATTGTAAGTTTATTTACACTAGCGTTTAGTGAAGAGGCTTCGTGAAATTTGATGTAAGTTCTATTTATTCTGTTTGAAACTAAATAATGACATTATTATATTAATAGAATCCGGACTTTCTAGTAGAGCAAATGAGTGAGTATTTTATTTGTAAACGTCAGTTTCAGTGCCTATAAAGCAAAGGCGTCAAATTACATACAGCACAGCATTATCACCGTTACGCCTTTCGTCGTCACTCGTGTCCGATTTCAAAGACATCTGTTGATGCGTATTTTTTCTTACAATAATAGGAATATTGTTACTTCGGCACCCACTTTCGAGCGCAGGGATTTCTTTGTGACCGCCATCTGTCGGAACAAAAGCACGAAGGCAGATGGTCAGGGGTGTCACGCTTCAGATGACGGTTATTATGGAGTTTTTTTTACGTTTTGGTTCTTACGTATTTATAGTGAAGAATGGAGCTGGCAAATTAAGGTTACACTATGAAGACGTAGAAAAACCATTGGTCTTATATATCAAATAATTTGTTTTGTATTTACAATAATATGTTTACATAGTACGTTATCCAATTTCTGCTTTGCCAGCGTAAAGCTGCATAATTTAGATTTGTATAATGTTTTTTCAAATGTATTTTAGTACTTAATGAATTTAAGTTTACCATCAAATATTTGACTTAGGCAGTAAGCACTATAATCGTGCTAAATAAAATTAGTTACTATTATGCATTTATTTAAAATGGTTCAAAGAATATTTGGAAACCAATGGAAAGCCACAAATAAAGGTGATAAGAAATTTATTCTTACTCACTTCAAACTTATTTCAATTAGAAATCTTTCCTGCAATTATTAAAATAATAATTCAATTTTTTATAATGAACTAAAACGTTACTTCACGATTGTTGTTTTGTAAAAGCAAAACCTAACAATCGTGAAGAATTCGCAAAAATATTACACAAATCATTGAAAGAAAGTAATCACTCCCCAGTTAGGTGAATAGCAGTGACACCCCTAACAATGTCTGTAGCATTACTTGGCTTTATTTTAAAACACCTGCCGACATCGCATTTGGGAATAAACAGCTCAATTCACTTGTATTATATTATTTGGCAAATTGAGATTTTGTAATAAATACTTACCGATTTGATTTAACGGTTAAGTCAATTTTGAAAACAAAGGATAAGATTCTCACGAATTACCAAAAATAAATATCCACTCAAATACACACAGCGCCATCTAGCTCCAAACTAAGCATTAGCCTGCAATATGGGATCCAAACAACGGATAAACATACTCATATATTTATCTGTAAATACATACGTATCATATATATTGAGCGCCGGTGGCGCAATGGTGTGGACTGTTGCCCTCCTACCGGGAGGACTGAGGTTCAAATCCCGCCGCGTACCAATGTATTTTCGAATTTTCGAAAAATATATGTACGTTATCCGACGCTCTTACGGTGAAGAAAAACATCGTGAGGAAACCTTCATGCACACCTGCGAAGAGATTCGAAGGTTGTGTGTGAAGTCGTCCAATCCGCACAGGGCCCGCGAGGACGACTAAGGCCTGAGCACCCTATACGGGTAGGCCCGTGCCCCTCGGTGGGGACGTTTAATGAGCTGATTATGATGACTGTTGTTTAATTCTTAAAAATAAAGCCTATTCTTTGCGACATTAAATATAATGCAGCTTCAAAACAGGCGGCTCATTCAATTATTTTATTAATATATCTTTAACAGCACTTATCCCACAATAAGATAGTAATTAATAAGCTTCGTGATAGCAAAATATTCGCGTTGCGTTATAAACAACAGCAAACACTATGAATATATAACATTAAAGTAACCCAAAACCATAAAAACCATTCGCCATATGTTGGCCGAAGCGAATTATCCACGGTCAGATGGTTCGGAACTCAATTGTGCAATTTTAAACTTTAAAACTTTGTACTTAAGTTGCACTATCGAACGTTTCCCCATGGCGTGTTCAGAATGTATTTGTAAGGAATCTTCCGACATTGTGATTTTAGCTTTAATTAACTCCAGTTTATTTTGTTATGCTTTTTTTAAGATGGCTACTCGCTTGATGAAATAAGTACTTAGTATCAAGAAAGATGTAACTAAGTAATATTAATTTATATACAGTACAAAGCTTGTGGTGAGGATATCAGGTATTAGGTTTCTATATTATCGTCTGTTTGACGACGCATTTGGTGTAGCGGTTGTGACGTCGACTGCAACACCAAGGGTTTCAGGTTCGATCCCCGGGCAGTACAAACATTTGTGTGCTTGAACATGTCTGTTTGTAATGGTCCGGGTGTTGTCTATGTATAATATGTATGTATTTACAAAAAATATATATATGAGTATGTTTATCCGTTGTTTAGTACCTACCCATAATACAGGCTTCACCAGGCTTCACACTTAACTTGGGGCTAGATGGCGCTGTGTGAATGTCAGTGGATATTTATTTATATTTATTCTCAAACAAGAATCTATAATCACATCTTTCAATACCATATTAGAAGTCTACGTCAGTCCACTGTTGAACTAAAAGAGGTTTAATATAATCTCGCTTGGCAGGCTGGTTGTAGATAGCAGTATCTTGAAATCAAACAACCTATACATGTAATCATAGCGTGTTTGTGAAATGAAAGAATCTGGCAATCATTAGTCATAAGAAGGATTATCGAAATCTGTTATCCAGTCCATATTGGGCGATGGTCCTTCGAGCCGGATCTAAATTCCGTCAAAAGCGAGTTCCACAGATATTCACCAATTAAAACGTTCAAGTCTCCTACAGGTAATGTTCCTTTTATCCGGTTAAATTTACGCCCGGCGGTCGGCACTCAGTCAAGCCGGTCAGATTGGACCGGGGGAACCGCTAACCTTAATTGCTCGTACATCCGGTACGGATGTTACTTAGTTTAGTTTAGCTTTGTGATCGGCTACGGACGGCTTGTACAATAGGATGGCGTGCATTAAAGCAAATTAGTTGCAAGGATATATACCTACATACATTGATATTATGGGCCTTTTTATGGTTATGTATTAACTTAGATCTTAGCTGAAAATCAGTGGTTTTGGAACGGAACTATTTAGTTTTATGACGGTTGAGAAGTCAAGGCTCCAAGGGTTTCGGATTCAATCCCCGGGCAGTACAAACATTTGTGTGATATATGTCTGTTTTATAGGTCTCGTTGTTTCTTTATATAATATTTAGAAACAGTATTTAAGTATGTTTATCCGTTGTTCTATTACGTGCTAAATGCTTAATTCGGGGCTTGATGGCGCGGTGTGAATGTTGGTTGAGATTAATTTATTTTATTTAAGTTTTCAAGTCACTGATTGTAGGTATGCTGTATAATAATTCTACAAATGTATATTGATTACCATAAAAAGAACATTTTAACCAGCGTAACTGTGCTATCAAAATTACAGCCGAAATCACTATAATAAAATAACGTAGAAATCTCCATTCTCGCTACAGCTCATTAACGAATAGACATTGCAAAAACAGAGCTATATTGTATTGGTTCAAGTGAGAAGCAGTGGCGATACTTTATTTAAAAAAAACAAACATAACATAACTCATACATATTTAAATATAGAAAAAATAGGGCTTTTGCCATATCTTTAAATATCAACCTATAAACAAATGGAAAAGCAATAAAGAATTGAATTGAATCTTACCGAAAATATAAATTCTTCGATGAGTTCTTAGTCTCAAAAAGCATTTTACAATAAACATATCTTAAATTTAAGGATAAAATGAAATATACAAGAAACAATCAACCACCTAAGCATTCATATGCTATCCACATTTAATAAAATTATCTCGGTTATATAGCACGAATCTAGTTTTCACTACGATATCAATTACTATTAACTCTATACCTATATCTAGGTTACACAATGTAAACACTAACCTATGGCACCACGGTATTAAGTATCCCGTTACATGAGTGTTTTGGATGGAGAAAGATATTAAAGCTATTACACAAATCACTAACCATATAAGGCAGCATACATTTCAAGCCCTAATCGCTTCCCCTCGTGTCTTGGCGTTACATAAGCGAGGCGATTTGGCATCGCAGCCAAGCCACAGCAAAATTAGAGTAGACTACACTATTATGGACGAATTTCAACGTTGTACTCCGCGTTTCCGTATGAATACGTAATCGGGATATGGCCTTCGGTGGGCTATTGTATAAGCTACCTCAAAGGGCTTTAGTTTTTAGCAAGTTCGAGGGCTTTAGGTTTTAGAAGACCCTCAAAACAACTACATAGTGAAATCACAAGATGCTGGGACTTGTTACGTGACAAGTAAGGGAACTGTTTTTTTGGTCTCTTTTTCGGGACCAATGATGTATGACATTAATGGTTCTAGTAGCGACTTGCCACAAGGTGGTTCAGCAGACTGTGTGCTTACTTATTTCATTTAAAATAATTATTTCTTTAGACATTGAGCAGTAGCCCATGCAGATTTTAACGACTCCCATCGTAAGATAAAAGTCATGACTAACGGCTAAACGTGCCTTCCAAAGCATGGAATCACTTTCTCATGAGATAATCTGGTGATAAACTGGTTTAGGCTGGAATGAAACAAAGGACCGAGCTTGCTTGCTGCTTGACACAAAATGGAGGAGAACGATGCAATTCAATGCAATGGTCTACAGATTTCCACCCCTATATGTTTATTTATTTGGCGTATCGTAAGACGCCCTCCGGTCCGATGGCTAGAAAAGGTCGCTCGCTGCATGAGAAATACTGAGGTCCGGGATATCCGGCGACCGGCGCTGAATGGGGGGGAGACATATGTTCAGCAGTGGCCTGCGATGATTTTGTAATTACATACATATTATACATAGAAAACACCCAGACCATTACAAACAGACATTTTCATGCACACAAATGTTTGTACTGCCCGGGGATCGAACCCTGTAGAATCCGACGTCTGAACCGCTACACCAAATGGGTCGTCAAGATTTACCAAAAAAACGTGACAAACAAACGTAACAACCGTTATGCTACAGATTTCGTGTCGCAAGTTAGTGTCGGCTCAAATCAGTTAACAGTGTTTGCGATTCATCGTAACCTACTTTTCAAGTGATGACATTACAATTTGGCGACCTGCTTGGCGCAACAGTGTAGATACTCTAAATACAGGGTTCGATTCACGGTCGGGTGGACTTGGAAGCTAGAGGTTGTATAACAGTGTAGTATTGTGGAAACGGCAGAACAAAGGACACATTTTATGATCCCTACTCTTCCCGCGGGAACCGTGAGTTTTGGAAAGTACGTGAAGCTGATGGTCCTAAAATACATTTCATAATTTCAAACAATGATTTAAAAAGTATAGATTCGTGGTATGCTCACAAAACAATCGCAAAAAGTGTTGCCGCCGAATGCAGCTTGCGAAACGACTTGTTTTAACTTGACAAAAGTTAAAACAAGTCGTTTCGCACGAATTATCCTAATGTTCATCTAAAATAATTACTCGGGCATATCGTGAAAATGACTTCTAAATCCGAAATGGCGTCTAAATTGAAATGGGTGCTTCAGCGAACGCGTAAAGGCTTAGGGCTTTGTGAATTTGCGTTTCGTGCTATGTGGTAGATATTATAGGTAGTGTGGTTGTGGTTGTCGTCGGTGGCTCAATGATGTGGACTGACGCCTTCCTACCGGCAGGGCTGAGGTTCAAATCCCGACACGTATCAATGTGTTTTCGAATTTTCGAAAATATATGTACGTTATCCGACGCTCTTACGGTGAAGGAAAACATCGTGAGGAAACCATCATGCACGCCTGCGAAGAGATTCGAAGGTTGTGTATGACGTTGTCCAATCCGCACTGGGCCCGCGTGGACGACTAAGGCCTAATCACCCTATACGTGTAGGCTCGTGCTCCTCGGTGGGGACGTTTAATGAGCTGATGATGATATAGTTAGTTATACCTTTGATGTTATCATTGTTGTAGGAGGCTTTAAGAGCCGTAGGCTTAGGCTCAATATGAATGGCCTATAGGCTCCAATAACAAGACACATGCCTTTCACGCATCATGGCTGTGGTAACCTTGGGCCTTAAGTTACAGGTTTAATGCAAATTGCCAAGTGTTAATAACTGCCGTCCCAAGATAAATGCTGGTACAGCTGATCAACGTGTCTTAAAGTGTTTCGTGAATTTGATTTGTAAGCCATCTCTAAGGTCTTAATCTTATTACATATCGGCTCACGTGGTTGATTATATAAATATAAATGCTAGTTTTATCAGTGGCGTGCAAATAAGCAGTGCATTCCCTGTGCGTCCAGACAACCCTAAATCTCACCAACATATTAAATGATTCCCACTTATTCGCCCATTTTCCTCTACAGATTTGAAACCATAGGCGATGTGCTGTCAACAACAGCACTTATTTTGACAAAAATGTAAATTATTTATTGTTTTTGCGATTCGTGTCACTCACTTTGCATACACTACTCATAATCACTTTGCACTTCACCGAGTTTTAAGAATTGCAATTATTGAATAACATGAAATACAAAGTCATTCATGATATTATTTCTCATAGTTATCATTAGTATTATCTAATGATCTTAAAGAATTAATAAACTAGATATTGTAATTAAACATCTTTGTTTAGAATATCCAATTCGCAATGTCCAAATGTTATTAAACTAAGTTTGTTTTCTTTTATTTGATTATGTAATTTATTTAAAAGGACCATAAAAGAAAAGCAACAGTCTACACTAACCACGAGATCTATTCCATCGAGAATAAAGAAATTTTGACGTCAGCATCCAGAAATTATTACATTCAATAAATTTTCTCTTAATGAACAAGCAATAATTTAAAACAAAAGTCCACAGTAGAAAGCTTATTAAACCGACTGTAAAAAACATTGTGAACTTTCTCCCAGTTACAAATAACGTTTATTCCATTACAGAGTCAGGAGAAATTGCGAAAAATGTACAAACTTGCGAAATTTGTTTACAGACGAAGTACGATCACATTTTTCACTTCATTATGGTAAACAGTTAGGTTTCATTGGATAACTTTCAAATTAAAAATGGTGAATTTGTTTACAAACGAACTTTGAGGAAAATCAAGTTCGCCAAACCCAAATATAATTTAAATTATTTAACGATTTTTAATACACGTGTATTTGTAAAAAATGTTTAATGTAGTCTTAAAGAATATTAGGAAACTTTTTAGGAAATTTGACTAGGCGGTAAGACTCGATACTGAGTCGTCTAGATAGGTACCACCGCAGTGCCAGATATCTTCCCGTGAAACAGGAGTGTTAAGCACTTTTGTGTTTCGGGATGAGGGCACTGTAGCTAGTGAAATTACCGGGTATAAGAGACCTAACATCCGTTGTCTCGGGTGACGGGCGCAGTGCGGCATTGATGGAGGAAAATAACTGTCTATCAGTTGTTGGTCCCCTTTAATGCTGCTCTGTCATGGTCTGGCGTATCACCATCAGGTGAGCGTCCAGACCGTTCTATTCACGTATAACATAAAAAACTCCAACCCCATGTTTTCTACATCTATTTTTATAGTATTTATGGTTGTACTCTAAATACCATCAAATATTTAGAATTATTCTAGTATATTATAGCTTAATGTGTTCTTCTAACTGAATACTACTACTGTTTGCCGCTAATCGTAAATGGCGTTTACAATTTACCGAGCCACCAATTGACCGAAGACAGCTCTACTAATATTATTTTTTGTCCTGCTACTATGACATCACTATAACAACAGTCTACTGTCAAAAACATCTTAAAACCATAGTCAGTTACTGTACAGTAGGAACTTGTAGCAGTGGACTGAGGCAAGGTGAAGAGAGAGAGTACACCAGTCGTAGTAATCATAATAGCATATTTATTATATAGGTGTGCTTACTAAACATATCAACATTTGTATTCATTTATCAATTCTGGAGTGGAGACGTTCCCCAATCCTGTGGGTTGCTTGGACGCAGATATATTATAAAAGAACAAACTTGCTTCTATATAATTGTACTTATATATTTTAGATACCAAAGTAAAAAGCAAGGCAATCAAGCCCAATTCCACAGACGTCAATCATGAGAACCCATCCATCTTGCATCCATGCGCTCGGGCCGTATAATTTGCCCAATGACGTCAGAACTGTCAAAAATGACACGAAACAATCGTTACATTCACAATATTAATGTGAGAGAGAGGGAAAAATCTACGTAATATTGTCAGGTCGAAGTTGAGAATAACGGTCGACGACCTTTGATGTTTGTTTACCAAGCGCAATCTTAAAATGCTTTGTGTGAAATTATTAAACAAATTATTTTCAGGATAAGGGCACTGTAGCTAGTAAAATTACCGGGTATAAGAGACCTAACATCTGTCGTCTCATCTGTTGACGGAAAATAATAACTACTAATTGTTATTAATTTGCAACACTGCATCTGTCATGGTTAGGCGTAACACTTACTACCTGGTGAGCGCACTGACCGTCCCTTTCACTTATTTAATAATTTAAAAAGAACTGAAAAGTCGACGGTCTAAATGAATTTCATTATATTCCTTTCACCGTTTAAGGGTATGGTCGTGCCCCTCGGTGGGGACATTTAAATAGCTGATGATGATACCTACTCTGAAGTCAGTGCTTTGAAAGGAATGGTAAGCGGTTGATCTTGTCTACTATCTTAGGATAGTTAGCCGTGAACACCATTAGCCAGCAGGTTCTGTAGTTTACAGCCAAATATCCCCATAACCATGCTATATAGAAAGACCTTTTCCCAGGAATGAGGTTATATGCTTGATTGATTTGAATTTATCATCATCATCAGCTCACTTACGTCCCCACCGAGTATAGGCGGGCCCATTGCGGATTGACCGACTTCACGCACAACCTTTGAATCTCTTCGTAGGCGTGCGCAAGTTTCCAAGATGTTTTCCTTCACCGTAAGAGTGACGACAAACGTACATATAATTTAGAAAATTCGGAAATACATTGGTACGTGGCGGGATTTTAACCTGCGCCCTCCAGGTCGGAAGGCAACAGTCCACACCAATAAGCCATCGACACTCTAAAGCTCTTTGTATTGTTCAAGTTTAATGCAGAAATTTGCAGTTTTCTAAACAGAGAAAATAAGATTCCAATTTCATAATCATCCATCAAATTGCTTGAAAGAATTCGTAATCTCCATCAAAAATTGATGATAATTGCAGCCTGTTGAAGTCTACCAATCGATTGCTACATCATTTATCACCGGTATGACAATTGCAGTTTTGGATTACACGGCAACATTTGTATCATTAATACATCTATTAAGTTGACTATTCGTTTGTATCGAGAAGTCGATAATTTGTAAGTTAATCAGCCAATTAACGTCGAAGAATGTCTTACGGCGCGTGGAAGTGAAAATGATAGTGTTTCTGTCTGGGAGAAGGCTTAAGTCAGTCATTAATTATCGATGCGTTAATTGTAGATAACCATACGGGTACTGGGATAACTCAGTGTGCAAGTTATGCAGTAGCAGAAGCCTTTTTTGTGCCTTAATCGATAATAAAAGTAATTAACGTATGATAGGTTGATAGAGCCATCTTGAGTAGAGGCATCAGAGGCATGCGCAGTTTTGAATGAAAATTCTATGGAGTCTGACTTCATTTTTTATATGTTTGATTCAAAAAATGAACTGGCTCATGATGAAATGTTCTCTAACTTTGGCCAAAATAGACGTTAAAAAAATGACGACTGACGATTTTGTTTACATATGACATCAAAAACCTCTATAGTGAAAATATAACAATTTTTGTAAAATTTTAACAAAAATACCATAACCGTTTTTGACAAAAATTAACAACCTCTTCATTAAGAAAACAAAAACCTACGTACTGATAGTATGTATAAGAAAACAGTAAAACAGATTCCACAAGAGATGTTTATTCTTTTACACTTTACAAGAGAATTCAGCAACTGCATGCTTACAATCAGTATTTATACCCTTTTATCGGAAGTCAACATTATAACTTTACTCAATAATATTACTAAATATAAATAGTATTCATAAAGGTGGCGCCACTGCACCACTTCCGTTTGAATAAATGTTATATTGAGACTTTTACATTTCGATACAATTGTTACAAAATATTTTAATACAAGCATAAGCCATTTGACAACTCAGTTTAATATAATACAGTAATTTCATTAATTCTACGAAAAGCTAATACTAACCGGAAGCTTTAAGACCAACTATTAACATTGTCTTCAAATCAAAGATGGCGACACTTAAATTTTAGAACATGTTTACGTCAATACATTAGACAATTTAAACATTCAAATATTGATGACTAACAGTACTTAATACGAAACCAAAATGTAAACAGGAAATCTTAAATCTCGTGACATATCATTCTTACCCTTAACATCTATAACGATCGACTTTTAGTCGACTGCACAAAGTATCCAAGGGACTGATGCTAATTTTGCTAATGCCTCAATACCCAAGGGACAAGACGTGTACAACAGATGCGCCGGAGAACAGAAAGATAACAATGATGTAAAAAGTATAGATTCGTGATATGCTCACAAAACAATCGAAAAAAGTGTTCCGAATGCAGTGACAGCACACATACACACACATTTCAAATTTCGAGCACATTTACCTAAACAAAAGAGTACAAAATGTACTCTCTTCGGCGGTTCGTTTTTCAGGCACGGATGGCGTATCTACCTTTATATATACAGAATATCATTGAAAGATAATAGCAATACCGGCTCATAGCAAATGGGAGAGAAAACAAAAACACGCCTGTAGCAAAGACAGTTGCAGATTTTAGATTGCTAAAGTTCTCATGGCCGTACTGAAAACGCATAGCGCAGCAATGGAGGCCCCATTGGTGCGTTGCGCTGTGTTTGCAGCACTTATTCGGAATAAGACGTTATGTTATTACTCACCTGTGATAAATATGTGTAAATCAATTGCGTGCACTCCATATTTATGCAAGTAAGCAGTGCACACCGTGTGCGTCCAGACAACGCGGGAAACCGTCAACATCATCATCAGCTCATTAAACGTCCCCACCGAGGGGCACGAGCCTACCCGTATAGGCCTTTGTCGTCCACGCGGGCCCAGTGCGGGTTGGACGACTTCACGCACAACCTTTGAATCTCTTCGCAGGCGTGCGTAGGTTTCCTCACGTTGTTTTCCTTCACCGTAAAAGCGTCGGATAACGTACATATATTTTTAGAAAATACATTGGTACGTTGCGGGATTTGAACCTCAGCCCTCCCGGTAGGACGTCCACCTTTCCATCCTTTCCGTCCACACCCACTGCGCCACCGATGCTCTCTCCGTCAACATATTCCGCTCAATTTGACAAAACGTTAAGATTTTTTTGCGATAAGTGTCATTTACTTTGCGTACCCTACTCATAATTTCTATGCACTGGTGTAAATAACGTGTTCCAAGCGTATGAAGTCGCGGTCGGTAGTGAGTAGATTTGATGAAAAGCTATTTATTTATTTATTTTTTGGAAGATTTACAGTTTCAAAAGACACTAGTAAAGTATAACAATATGATAAGAGTACAATACTAATTACAAATCTCCACATATGAGTAATCAAATTACAAAAGTCATATTGAGGTAACCACAACCTTACATTAAATACGTATTTAACCAAAACAAATATTATTTAATATTATCAAGGTTCAAGAGCCTCAAAGTACGATTTTATCATTTGTCTTTTTATCGAGGGGATGCTAGTGAAAAACAGGTCAATATCAATAGGCAAAACGGAAAAACTACGACTACTACGAACAAGAAATGTATTTTGCTAGTAGTTAGTATTAGTGTGTGCTACATATAGTATTGAACGTGAACGAAATTTTAAGAGGTTAGTATTCAGATTAATTTTAGATAGTAACTCAGGGTTGTCTATTATCTTATCCTTCAAATTTAGGTCCATCGCTCTAGACTATTTGTTCAGTCATACATAATACTTTTAACTTTTAACCAAGTATGAAACTCGACGTACCGGCATTAAAACAACATCGTGAGCGCATGTGAAAGTAAAAGCACATTACACAGCAATTATACACCGGTACACGAAGAAATGTGTTTAATTGTAGTGATTTAAGATATTGAGGCACGCACTTTGATAAATGGGCGCGTTTTGCAAAGGCAGTGTTAAGGCGCAAAGTTATTTTATATATGAATACTAGAGGCCAAAGAAATTTGTAGATAAACTACGAGTAAAATAACAAATAAATTAAAAAGTTATTTCTTTCGAATGTAAAGTTCTTAAAACCTCTGAACGACAATGAAACTTGAAAGCGCCAGAAACAATTAAATTTCTAGTGTCTGGATTCCTGGCGTGGTTAGTTCTACCTATAGCCATGCTGTCAGCAGTTTGTTGCAGCAGTTCAAGATGAGCTAGAATGGAGACCATGTCTTATAAGCGTCACCACCTGGCCCGACAGACTGATCACCTTCAAAAGGTAGTGGAGGCTGGAGTGAGGAAAGTAGAGGAACGGGAGATGAAAAATGAAGGCGAACTTTGTCCAGCAGTGGACCACGAAAAAGAGAGGAAAAGTCTGTGATAGGAAGAAACAAATTGTACCTACTTACTCAGCGGTTAGGTAGGGACCTCTCTCTCGAAGAGTGTTGGAAGCCATTCTGACAGGTCTTAGTCCAGAACCCGACAATTGTAATATTATTGAAATATTCTTATGCTTTGTACATAATACTTTATTAGTCTTTTTATTAGAATTATTATCATCTGTATGCTAATTGCACCGGCTTGATTCCGAACAAAGTAATAAGGCAGACGGTGCCAGTATCGATGGTCTTATTTAATCAGGTGTGTTTGCAGATCTCATAAAACGGGATCGCATAGGGATGTACTACAGTACATCAAAAGAGAATATCGGTAACAATATCAAATAATTATTTTGTAGGAATGTACTTAAGGTACTTAAGGAGTTTGCTTGAACCTTTTAGCGACGTAGATAGATAGATAAAACGTGTATTTGTTTGTTGATGTCTTATTGGAAATGCCTATTCAAACTGTGAACTATAAAATGACTATAATAATACATTTATTGCATTTTTATGATGTTCCTCTAGTTTTAATAAAAACGGATAAAACCTTTAGGTGCACAGGTCATTTATTCGATACTTTATGAAAAATACTATAAAAAAGATTTTTTTAAATGTAAGTAAGTACTATTACAAAGATTTTACAGCGAATTATTATAGGTATAGCATATACATAATACTAAAAACATATAATCGCAAAACTCATCGACATTTTAAACTCCACGATTCTCCCATCCCTAACTAGTTCGTTTAGAATCTATTGACTTAGGGTTTCGCTGAGATGCTGAGAATATAGTATTCATAATTGCATACATCATCATCAGCTCATTAAACGTCCCCACCGAGGGGCACGAGCCTACCCGTAAAGGGTGATTAGGCCTTAGTCGTCCACGCGGGCCCAGTGCGGATTGGACGACTTCACACACAACCTTCGAATCTCTTCGCAGGCGTGCATCAAGTTTTCATCACGATGTTTTCCTTCACCGTAAGAGCGTCGGATAACGTACATATATTTTCGAAAATTCGAAAATACATTGGAACGTGTCGGGATTTGAACCTCAGCCCTCCCGATAGGAATTGCATACATGTGGGATACAAATTTATTCTTTGAATCAATATGACTTCTTCTCGAAATATGGCTTAAATACTTGTACAAGATGAGCAATTCCTTGGTCATATGTCACACAAAATTGTCACCCCTACTCTTCCCGCGGTTGTCGTAAAGGGTGGATTAGGAATTAAACATTTAACAGATAACTGGTAGCACTGTCTTCTTAGCTCGCCTAATCTTATAAAGATCCTGCTATCTCCAATCCACCTACCAAGCGTGAAGATTATGGCAAAATAATTCACGATCTGAAGTAGTCCAGAGAAACTAACAAAAGCTGCTAAACTACAATAGTTTATCACACTTTTATTAATACCCTGATAATGGAAATAACTGGCAAAATTAGAAGGCATGGCGTATTATTGTGGTAGAATTCATTGCGCGGATGCTTCGAAAAGTTCAATAAACATTAAGTAAGTCTTAACACGAGACCAGAATGAACAAAAAACACCCGTCTTTGGAATCATGGTAAAAACTTTACAGTTACATGAAGACCCTAAACCCAGTATGAAATAGACTTTATTTTAAACGCAGTAGGATCTGATATTAAATATTGCAAGTTTTTTGCCTACATCATCAGAGGCAGGGTATTATTTTGGTTTTGTGTTACAGTTTTTATTATCTCTCTAATTATAGGCTGGTGGTTTTCGATTGATACGAATTGCGTTGTTTGTGTAATGAATTGAATATTCGAATATTCTCGTATAAATAATACTACATATAACTGATACAAGATTTTTATTGAAGTTTTATACACTCTGATATCAGTTATTTGTATACAAACATTTTAACACAAGTAATTTTACGTATACTTAAATACTACGGTCAACTTTTTTTACTTTTTTGGTTACAGTCACCTGTAATAAAAAAATGCTGTATTTCAAACCAAAAGCACGTATCTTATTTTTCGATAACTTAGAAAAAAAGCACATTATACTAATTATTTGATTGAGTGCTTCTCTATAAGAGTTGTGAGCAAAAAAGTACTGATAGCTTTACTATAATCTCAAATTAAAATTCTCTTTTCGAGACGGTTATATGTTTTCTTTAACTCAAACTCCATTCCACACTTGGTAATGCAGTTTTGAACCAAATGACTTATATACGAATTATTTATATACGAATATCAAAATAACTAAAATCAATGGAGCCTTATTAATCTGAAAGCTAGACTTTGAATGTTACCAAAGTAATTAAACACAGAATTATATGTCTAGATTTACAGACAAATTGATTTTAACAGTAATGAAGTATGAGCCAATAGTTTTAATTGAAATTATAAATTAATGAAAAGTGGTTGACATAGAAATCCAAAGCGAAATGATTGAGTCAATAATAACTAAATTTACAAAACAGGTTACAAATTACTCGATTATCTTGATTCTTTAACTAAAACGCTAACGCTTCAAAATTTATGTCAGTATATATGATCATACAAGAGAATACATACAAGAGAATATATCCGCAAGAGAACTAAAGTTACCGACATAGCCCGCCGGATCAGCAAGTTGAAGTGGCAGTGGGCTGGTCACGTATGTCGTAGAACCGATGGCCGTTGGAGCAGACGAGTTCTGGAGTGGAGACCGCGTCTTGGCAAGCGTAGCGTAGGACGCCCTCCGGCCCGATGGACCGACGACTTGCGGAAGGTCGCTGGTGGGAGCTGGATGAGAAAAGCGGAGGACCGGGATATCTGGCGCAAAATGGGGGAGACCTATGTCCAGCAGTGGACTGCGATAGGTTGAAGAGAGAGATATATGACCAATCGCTGGTTTAAACTCAGTGATATATTTTTTACCATTTGTTACACTTAAGTTATGTATAATATGTACATTTATTGTAGATTTTAGAGCGTCGACGGCTCAATGGTGTGGACTGCTGCCGTCCGATCGGGAGGGCGCAGGTTCAAATCCAACCACCTGTTTTCGAATTTTCGAAATTATATGTACGTTATCCGACGCTCTTACGTTAAAGGAAGAAATCGTGAGGAAACCTGCGCACGCCTGCAAAGAGATTGAGAGAAAGTTGTGCGTGAAGTTGGCCAATCCGCACTGGGCCCGCTCGGTGGGGATGTTTACTGAGCAGATAAATTATATTGTACATTTGGCGCAAAATGGCGGATACCTATATCCAGCAGTTGACTGCAGTAGGTTCAAGAGAGAGAGAACTACCAGAAATCGTAACACAATTCTTATCATATCTAATAAGATAACAAATTGCGACAGTGAAAGGGTAAAAAATGGTAAAGGATTTTCCAAAGGGATAAAGATAAAGAAAAAGTCATCACCTTAAGACATGAATTAGTCTCATAAGGTGGTGACTTTTTCGTCTAAGTCACCATAACGAATGTCACAACCATCAATTACAGCCTATCCACTTTGTTGCTTCCCTCTCTCTCTCTTTTCAAACTATCGCAGCCCACTGTTGGACATAGGTCTCCCCCATTTTGCACCAGATATCCCGGTCCTCTGCTTTTCTCGTCCAGCCTCCACAATAACTCAATATACGTGTCAAGCAGCTCTGACATTTTTTGGTTCATATTGCTTCGTGATTGGATTAAAATTAAATTTTTCTTTCTTTCTTTCTAGTTAATTTATTGTTTATCTAAGTTTAGAATATTAACATAAATATCTGTAATGAAGTGTTGAGAAAATTATCTTCATGATAGATTAATCTTGCATTTATCAGATAGTAGGATGAGGAAAATAAACGCACTAACGTCAAACTGATTACTTCTTGATTGAGCTGTCTGCAAGGCTAGAGTGAATTTAAACGGGACTTTATCACCTACTTTATTGGTAAAGTTATCACTCGAAGATTGAAACGGGACAGATAATCTGTGATGACTTGGTTCAATTGATATCTAAGTTATATCTAATTGCATCTTTCTAAGTTTGAATATGTTTTTCTACCACCGTTGCCTAATGGACTGAGCTAATTTTAATTTTGAAGGAAAGAGGCTTAACCCTTGAACCACCATAATTCCAGACATAATAGAAATAATCCATTAACCACCGCAAAGTATCAACAGATTCTAGTTTCTCAAATCCTAGTTATCATAGGGTAAACTAAAGCAAATCACGTAAACAATCGTGTTAACCAAAGTAAGCAAAGTAAACAGTCGTATCTGCACTATGTTATATGTTAAAGAGGTTGGTTTCCGCGCTTAGTCCGTACAGGGGAACATTGTGCGTGAGCCAAGGCGGCCTGCTGGTCACACCAGCCAGTCCACCTCCCTCCAAAAGGAGATTATCGTATCAGCACTCGAAGTGTCATAACTTACATTTGAAACAACTAAAGCTTGCGGCGTAAATAGTTGTATTTCAACTAAGCTTGTCAATTCTCAATTCAATTGCTGTGCGTACAACCTGCTAAGGTGCGTCCATTTTTTGCAGCATCCGCCTGAGCCGGGTTCTGTGCCGCGTCTTCATTGAAGCCTTCGTTTATTTTTGTCGGCGTCGCTCGGTGAAATCTTAATACCGTGTGAAGCGAGCGATATGTCTACTGGTGATCTAGTAAGTGATTTGTTGGATCAATTCGGGAGCTTCGTTTATCATATTAACTGTTTAGAGGTGAAAACTTCTGTGTGAATATGTTTGTTAGTTTTTAAGAAAATTTTGTATCGGGTTATCTGAACCCCTGGATTAAAAATATATTTACTTATATGAACGAAAAATACTTTACCGCGTTGTTTGTCTTCGATAGACCCCTAAATAACTGATCCAATTTTATTAAAGTTTGTAAGCATCTGTAATTGGTCTAACTTAAAAGATAGGGTAGTACCTATATTACTCATTTCCGTTTTTAATCGTATGTTTTAAATAAAAGAACCTGCAACCTAATTATATACAAGAAACCGAAACAAAACAATTTTAACATTAAATTCATAGCTCTCGTGTTCTGTTTACGGCGCAGTATCGTAACAATTGATTCCAAAAGTGATGTCAAGAACTCTTGATTAACAAATGTTAAAAAGCAACCACATGAAAGAAGTAGAAAAGCTTTTTTTGTTATAAGTAGCACCTTTGTTTGTAGTTCTTGGTGTAGCTTTGATAAAAACGGACATAACATAATTTTATCCAATCCATTTTACCACAAATTAATTCAGAATTTATAAAAATACCAGTGTAACAATATACACTAAAATAAGTATATATATTATTTAGTTAACGATAATTTATATATATGTATATATATATATACTTTATATCATGGAAAGACCACAGTATTTCTTAGTAGTAAATGAAAAAAATATATTTAAAAATATCACAATATACTACTATACGAGATAAAGATTACAATCCTACTCGTAATCATTTGAATTTCTGTGTGTACATACTTTTCATACATATAAGGGTAATCAAAACAAAGCATTCTTCAAAGGGCCAGGCTGGGAAGCGAGTGACCGCAGACGTAGGGTTGGCCCATGACAAGAAATAAAGGATTATTTTCATGTGGTCAAATAACCAAATACTGTTGATGAAAAGTCTGTGATGTAATTAACCAATAAAAATTTTTTGATAAAATAAGCTAGCAACCAATAATATAATTCGAATTCTTTCAATCTCTTCGTAGTGCGCAGGTTTCCTCACGATTTTTTCTTTCACTGTAAGAGCGTCGGATAAACGTACAATATGCTTTCGAAAATTTAAGACATTGGTAATCGACGAGAATTGAACCTGCACCTTCCAGGTTGGAAGGCAACAATCCCCACTAATGAACCACCGACACTATTTTACATAGTTATATTTAATTTACACTTGTATTACAGGCATTAATAGTGCTTGAAGTCTTTAAAAGGTTACCTCGGGAACCGCAAAAGCGATAACCAACCCTAAGAACAGCAAGAACTCATCATAAATGCGCACAATAGTGTAATGACCTTCACGATTTTCACACAAACAATGCTAGTAACATTGGGTCGGATTACGTCAGCAAACAATAGCATCGAGTGTGCACATAAAACATGAATTACACACGAAACACTGGAAATGTTTACTATGCATGGAAGGTGCATTGTTGTTCTCTCTCTCTTCAATCTATCGCAGTCCACTGTTGGACACAGGTCCCCTCCATTTTGCGCCAGATATCCCGGTCCTCCGCTTTTCTCATCCAACCTCCGCCAGCGACCTTTCGCAAGTCGTCGGTCCATCGGGCCGGAGGGCGTCTTAAGCCACGCTTGCCAAGACGCAGTCTCCACTTCAGAACTCGTATGCTACAACGGCCATAGGTTCTGCGACAAACGTGACCAGCCCACTGCCACTTCAACCTGCTGAATCAGCGGGCACGCGCTCTCACACACAAACGCGCGTACACTTACACACACACACTAATTACTACCATATTTTGTGTAATGGCCGTTTCCGAACCAATCAACATATGTACCTCTCATTAAAAAAGGTGACCTAAATGATTAGGCCAATATTTACTTGGTCACCTAATAAAAAAGCGTATGATTAAACTAATGAATGCGGTGAGTGATTGCAATATTAAGACTTTTTGAAAGTGCCACTAATTCTTTCCATCATAACATTTATCCAACAAATAACTGACATGACAATTTTTATCCCGTGGGAAGTAATCACACTGTCATAGATAAACTAGAAAGATTAAAGACAAAATTTTCTAGGTACTTACATGATAATCTCTCTTAATTGAATTTCCATTCGTCATCTTGCTATTGACTAAAATATTAACAATTCTCCTTCATTCGATGACGATATGGTCATTAGAAATTCTATAGAAGTGAAACAATAGCCTTTATCAGTAGCACCTCTCGTATTGGAATTCAATTCATGTTTTTGAAGTATGCGAAACGCTGTGCCCCATTTTCTCGGAAGCGCATTTCTCGAGACGCAACTAGCCATACCATTTCTCGGAACTAGTGACTTCATCATAGAATTCCATTGAATATCAATTGATAACGTTCAGTTAAGTTAGTTTACAATGAGATTCGTATTACCTAGCGTGAGATTGCATAATGGTAAGTTAAAAGACTGCATATGTGGTCTAAACGTTGGGTTTACACAATGATATTCTGTATATTTAAAGGAAGATACGCCAGCCGTGCCTCAAAAACGAACCGCCGAAGAGAGTACAGTTTGTAATCTTTTGTTTAGGTAATTGTACGCTCATTCGAAATTCGAATGTGCATATGTGCTGTCACTGCATTCGGAACACTTTTTTCGACTGTTTTGTGAGCATATCACGAATCTGTACTTTTTTACATCATTGGGTTCAAATAGCTATTTAAATATAGTGTCGTGGTTCGAAACTCGCGGGGTGACAGAAAAAGCGACGTTCAGCTACTGTGAGATTTATCCCAGTTTGGTTAGGATTAGGACAGGCTGAAACCTCCGATTGTCCGGAGAAAGATGATTCCGTGCTTCGGAGGGCACGTTAAGAGGGTCAGGACACTCAGGACTTCTTAGTACGGTAGTCGTTAACACCCCCCAATGGGATAGCAAGGTGGGTTAAGACTAGTACTGCCAGGTGACCCGTTTTGAGCGGGACGTCCTGATTTTCAGGAGTCTGAGGATGCGTCCCCATCGGGACGTTAAATATCCCGATTATTTAAAGAAAATCAGATTTTTCATTAAAATACGCTACGCTACGTTACTTCAACTAATTACATCACTGTCAAATTGAAAATGGCACGTCATCAGCGCCACAACATATTTTTATTGTTACTTGTCCCGATCTGCAACCTTAAATCCCGATTTTTTTGGCCTCGGTACTGATTTAAAACAAATCGGACCTGGCAATACAAGTTAAGACCCAAACTTCCCATGGGCATGCTGTGGCCTGTTCCTGCAGTGGGACGTACTGATGTAAAGATAATGTGTTTCTGCAGACGCGTTTTTTTTCTGGCTTTCCAACGCCTTACAAAACTTTTTTATTTTCAATTCTAGAAAGATTTTTTTTTATTTTGGACTTCTATACTTGAGTACGTGTCAGTCCTATAGTAATCTTATCTTATTAAACAAACAGTATTTTATTCAGCTTTTAAAGTTTTTGATAACCAGACCTTAGAAAATTTATAAAATTACTACCATTCGAATTTGACGAAAAATTCGAACTTAACCGTACCAAACAGAGATATATAAAGCATCTCATAGAAGACGACTTAGTAACTTTAAATCACGGTTCCTTTGTGAGGTGTTCTTTACGTCATTAACGGTCCCAGACAATGGGTGAGGAGCGTAAGTACTTGTACCGGGGCTGGAAACTGCATAGTTTCGAACTTGAAATCCTCTGGGTACGTTAGGCAAAGATAGACTCTAACCGCAGGTTTGCGGTGCAACATGATATTTAATGCGTCTGATTGTTTTTGCGTAACGAATGTATTTCTATGTATTATTTCCTATAATCGAAATTTATGGGAAAGATTTTTTTAAGTTCCAAAGTGAACAGATCGGACAGGACGCGCACCTGATGGTAAATGATACGCCTGACCATGACAGAGCGGCATTGAAGGAGACCAGCAACTGATATATTCTCCACCAATGCCACTCTGCGACAGTAACCTTAGACAACAGATGTAAGGCCTTTTATACCCGGTAATTTCACTAGCTGCAGTGCCCTTATCCCGAAACACAAAAGTGCATAGCACTTTTCTTTCACGGGACGATATCTGGCACAGCGGTGGTACCTACCTAGGCGACTCAGTATCGAGTCTACCACCTAGTAATATTGCTGTAAAGCGATAAGCAATTTTAATTTTGTTTGTTTTTTTTTCATAGCCGGAGTCAGGCCTGAGCCATGTAGTGGTCTGTAGGCTGGTTGATCGTTCGATTGTTAGTGCTATGAAGATTATTAATACGAACATTTTTAACAGTAGGTTATGAAATCTAGCAGATACATCATTCGAGTATGCAATTGGGTACGTAACGCAACTTTTGAAGATTTTGGACTCTCCCTGTTTGTAAATACAGTAATGTTTAAACAGCAAAAATGCAGATCAATTCGTAGTAAGTATATGTTTTGTAAAATGCTTTCGGTCCTTTGTTGGCTACCCAAAATAAACCAAAAATAATCTGCCTCACTCAAGTCGTGCAAAATATATATAATTACGATGAAACCATTTAGTCAAATAGTATTTATTTTTCTTATTTTTTTCTATTATTTTTGTTTTCAATCACGTGAGATTTTTCTAGTATTGTTGAGTAACGAAGCTTTGACAAAAGGAAACAGTTTATTCAACCTTTACCCATGTAATTATATTGTGGAAACTCTTTTGGCATAGTGTAATATTTATAATGCTTGTTTTGATGTATGACTAATATGCTGTTTGTTTTCTCTAATTAAATTAAAAAATATAAGTTAAACTTTTTTTTCTTCATCATCAGCTCATTAACGTCCCCACCGAGGGGCACGAGCCTACCCATGTAGGGTGATTAGGCCTTAGTCCATGGGGGCCGAGTGCGGATTGGACGACTTCACGCACAACCTTTGAATTTCTTTGCAGGCGTGCATGAAGGTTTCCTCACGATGTTTTCCTTCACCGTAAGAGCGTATATAAATCACTGATTTATGTCATTAAACACGTATGATAAAGAATGTCTACCTAGACTATGATCTGTGGATAAACTATAAATAAACATGATTGTTTTCATTTACTTCCATGTCGTGATTACAGTCGACTGTTGTTTTTATCACAATGGACATGTAAGAGCAAAGTTCTTTTTGTGTTGCATTCTTACATTGCTTTGTACCCGGATGACTGTTTAGAAACTTATGAATAAGAATATTTCTAAATAAATATCCTTCTAATTATCACGTTTGTATACGTAAAGATATTTCTATGTATTTATAGTAATTATCTTTTTACAAAAGTACATAAGTGAGGGAATCTTATGGTGTTATGGTTAAGAAGTCGACTACCTATTTTACCACAGGTCTGGGTTTGATCCCCGGAAGTACAAACATTTGTATGGAGGATTATGTCGTGCATATTATATATAAAATATTTGAGATCTTAATTAAAAATATGGATATAATCACTTTAAAGTCGAAATTAAAATAGATAATGTAGTCTTAAATAAGCACTTTTGAATGCCATAACAACATTTTTGACTTCTTAAACGCACGTCATTGTAGTTAAAACAAAGTTAGAAAGCATGTTTAAATGAAGGCTTTAAATAAAAAAGAAAAGTAAACCTTTAACAAATGTCTCTCCTAGTCGGCAATTGAACCAAAGACCCCTGACAGAGAAGCCAGGGTCACTACTATTATAAATAATCATTATTATTGATAGCAACCAAGTCAAATTAACATAAAGATAAGTTAACATCTCAATATGTCATTTATTCATGTCAACAGATAAAAAAAATTAACAAAATCTTTAATTAAATCAATGTAATGTTTTTATTTCCTTTATGTAAGGCCTTGGAATCCGTGCTAATTATTTAAGACTACTGTAATTATACGAAGCTGACTTTTGTTCGCGGCTTCGCTCGTGTTGAATTTGGGATAACAGGGTTTCCTTTTCCTGATTTATACCACAATTTAAAAAAAAATATATTGGTACCATATAATATAACGCTGTCAGTCCTAACAGTTTAATTTGTATTTGAAATCAACATTACTTTGGTATGGAACTCTTTGTGTGTTCCCCGATCATTTCAACCTGGCCGTCTTCAAGGCAAGAGTGAATAGGCTGTTTCTAGGAGGCATGATCCATCCGCATCATCACTTACCATCAGGTGAGATGGCGGTCAAATGTCTGCTTATAGATGATTAAAAAAATACATTGTGTCTGCCATAATCTTCATTTTTAACTAAAGATAGAAGATATTTAAAATGCTATAATATGTATGATCTGAGTAAGATGCCGAAATTTAAAAATACATCATTTTATTTTTGATTACAAACACCAATGATCAATCTATACTCTTGTATCTGAAAGACGTGCGTGAAATTAGGAAAATGTAACGTAGCTTCTGTGCAACCGTCACTTGATTCCACATCGAAATACTACCTTGTGATCTCAAAGCTTCAAAATAAACAACTGAAATCGACAAAACTATGAAACGATGTCTGAAGTTTAATAATAATTAATATCCACTAACATTCACACAGCCCCATCTTGCCCCATTTGAAGCGAAGAGCTTGTAGTTGGGGTACTAAACAACTGATAAACATAGTTACTTATATACTTTTTTTGTAAATACATACATATTATTGAAAGAAAACACCCAGACCACAGACATCCGAATAAACAATTAGACTGGACAAGCCGCCAAGTTTATAGGCAGTCCCAGTGTCGCAATTTCTTTTCGGTTCTTACCTGTGAAAAGTTATTATATTTCTTGGTAAATTTACTAATTCATTGCGATGATGGCATGTTACAATTGCACAGGATGGCATTTTGGAAAAAAATGGTAATTTCTTCTAATATTCGTGCGTCTTGACTCGTCTCACAGAGCGTAAACTGGCAGCCAGTGTATGCTCGTTGAGCTTACATTTGTCGCACTTAAAAACGCGGCTTGCCCCATCTCCTGTATTGGGAAATCTGTGACCCAGACCATTACAAACGGGCATGTTCATGCACACAAATGTTTGTGCTGCCCGGGGATCGAACACGGAACTCTTGGGATAGCCAATGTCTCAAGTAATTCAATTAAAGTTCTATACATGTAATTTTTCTCGTTTGGGTAGTCAGTACTTATTTCTACAAGGGTTCCGGGATCGATTCCTGTGTAGAATCAATTTGCGGAAATAAACATGTCTGTTGTATTGTTCAGGTTGTTGTTTTCTATGTGATAATAATATAAGTTTGAATGTTGTCTTAGTTTCATAACAAACTAGCTTAGTAAAAATTGTATTTCATGACACATTACAGGTCCTTCAACTTTACGGCTAATTTATTAACAACATAAAAAATATTTCCTGGTAATAAGATAGGCAATGTTTAACTTGCTTAAGTTACCGAAAGGACCTTGTAATAAAACTCTTTGTAGAATCAGTATTCAGTTACTTTTAGTGAAATAATTACTTCAGTAACTAGTTAAGTATATAGGTATGAATAAAAATAATAACTACGTTGGTAATTATTAATTTAAGAAGCTGGCTTGTTATTACTGCAGCTAATTTTAGTAAAAGAACTAAACGTATTAATATCAATTTTGAAAGGTGTTTTCACAGTGATCTACACTACACTACAAATGATTTTTAATCTGGCGCAAAATGAAGGAGACCTATGTCCAGCAGTGGACTGCGATAGGTTGAATATGAACTCTAGGTTTGAGCGCGGACCGAACCATAAACTTAGTGTAATACGCAGTCACTTCTAAATGTACCATATAATCTTTCCCTAAAGTAGAGCGGTAGTTACAACGAGAATTGAAACTTAGAAAATATATATAAAAGAGCAAAAAAGGGTCTTATATAACGTAACTTGTTGTATAAGTTCCATAATAAATAAATTTAGGTAAATTATGACGAAAGAATAGTAAATAAGTTGAAGCAAGGTTACTTTGATGTTTACACAAGTGTTTGCAATCAATGTTATATTTTGTCATTCGATTTTTTTTCCTAGACACAAAATGCGGGTAGACCCAGTTAACTGTCAACAAAAACACGACAAACTAGACTTTTTATCCTTGCCTTTATTACTCCCCAGATAAGATTGTTTAGATCATAGGACAAAACTTAACTGTTCCATAATTTAACTTGATTTAGAACGCGGTACATGAAATTTTTCAATTGCACAACGCAGTATATACTTTTTCCATGACACGGCTTCGTGGTCGCAATCAATAAAAATTCACGACAGATAAAAAAGAAATACGTATCTGAAAGCGAAACGCCACGTCAAATGCCGATACCTACAACAATAGAGTGATAAGAAAAAAACCACACTAACCGTAAAAAATCCGCTCACTGCTCGCTAAAAACAGCGAGATTGTAACATTCCAAAATGCACTTAAAACCTCAATGTAAACACTCAATCTTGTGTAATATTCACAAAGTAACTGTTTTCGCACACCAACAAATTGCACTAGTGAAAACACGAAAAAAGTATTTCAAAAACGTTCCACACGAAAGTTTGTTCGTGAATTCGGAGTGACGCGCGACACAATATTCCCTTGCGCCGTTGGATCGCGGACTGAAAGGCGCGTGTGAGCGAGTGAAAGGACAAACACGAATTGAATGGAACAACAGTGTGATAGAAGGAGATGCAAGATGGATGATGTTAGCGTTTAGCGGAATGGGACATGACCGAGAATGACCACATGGCACACGCATTTAGTTTTACAATCGTTGCACAAAATATGAATATGTTGGCGCGTTTTTGTCGGGACACGTGTGGCTAGCTCAAAAAACTTAAGGGCTTTACGGTGTTTTTTTGTAAACATAACTTTATGGCTTTTTTAGTTAATCTTGTACTTAAAGTTTAGAAGTTTTTTGTGTAAGATTTTGGTCATTTGCTCGTATTCAAACCGCATTCAAATTAACCTTTAAAAGTCTAAAACTTTTATTAGGTATAATTAATAAATGTGCTATTATTATGTAAAAAAGTAGGCGTTTAGTTGTAGTTTAATGATAATTTTGCAATAATATGTTTTAAGATAATTATTAGATACATTTTTGTTTTAATGGGAGTTATAAAAATAAAATATTTTTAATGTATGTAAGGTGTACCACATTTGTTAGCAACTAAGTATGTAAATGACATATCCGTCCAATGGTATGTCATTTCTATATATCAACTAAGGGATACGTGGTAAAGGACTTCTGACGGCTTTTCCAGTGATAATAAAGTGAGATATCAGTACAGTTGCTAACTTGCTGACATGGAAATGTTATTTTGTTATTTACATAATCCATATTCACTGCCTGTAGGTATTACCTTTCAGTCCGGAACACTGTTAAAGTGGCAGTGGGCTGGTCACGTATGCCGCAAAACCGATGGCCGTTGGAGCAGACGTGTTCTGGCGTAGAGACCGCGTCTTGGCAAGCGTAGCGTAGGACGCCCGGACAGATGGACCGACGACTTGCGAAAGGTCGCTGGTGGAGGCTGAATGAGAATAGCCGGGATATCTGGCACAAAATGGGTAAGACATTTGTTCTGTGGACATGTGAACTGCGAAAGTTGAAGACAGAGAGAGAGCTACGCACGCAGAACCATAGTTATTAACAGTCAGTAAGTCAGCCCTTGTTATTGATATCACTATTTTTTTAATAATCATCTTTATCTTTTTCTATTTATTATCTATCTTACAGTTCTGTATTCATTTACGGGGAGTTTTATTGCTCATTATCGTATCAGCCTAATAAAATTCACTGCTGAAAATAGGCCTTCCCCAATAACTATCACTCTCACCGTCGTAAGATAAATTTATAAGTAATATTCAGTCAGTCATGTCCGTCTTCTCCATAAAATGGTCCAAATAAAAACTGAGTAGTGAGACTTTTTCTTACATTTCTACAAACGGCCTCTCGCCCTTATAATATTCATGGCTCCTGTTTTTACACGTTTCCCTAGCGTTTCGCTGTGTTACGGTGAAATTATGAAATCAATTTTTTTGGAGAGAACCTATTTAATCAAAAGTTTGACGAGACACAATATGTGTTTTATGAGACATGAAAAGAAAAACACCTTTCGACTTGTTGAAATAATGAGAGTGTATCTACTATATTACGACTTGTTGAAACATTAGAAAACCAGCATCAATAGAAATTAAAAGTACATATTAAGTAAAATGTAATAATAATGTAGTGGCCTAGTCACTGGACTAGGAGCACAAATTAATGCACATAACATTAAAAATATTGCCGAATGTCTGCAAAGAGACAGATGGCAATAATTGAAAAAATGTGACATGTTTGCAATCAAATTTAATGATGCATACAATTATGTATGTCGCAGAACCGATGGCCGTTGGAGCAGACGAGTTCTGGAATGGAGACCGCGTCTTGGCAAGCGTAGCGTGGGACGCCCTCCGGGCCGATTGACCGACGACTTGCGAAAGGTCGCTGGCGGAGGCTGGATGACAAAAACGGAGGACCGGGATATCTGGCGCAAAATGGAGGAGACCTTTGACCAACAGTGGACTGCGATAGGTTGAATAGAAAACATTCAATCTGATGTTGTCAATGTATGTACTCTATAAGCCAATTGTCCCGAAACAGGTTCTGACGTACAGGTGTTAAATGTCCCAGTGATCCTAAGTAGGACTATTATACTAAAAGCGTAGTTTTATTTCTGAATATTTTTATTATGACAAGCGAACTGCGTGAGATTTAGGAACCATCGTGGAGTTTAGCGTTTGCATTTAATCGTATATCTCCCTCATCAATAATTCGTAATAGCTATATTTAGACAGATAAAATTCCGTTCAGTTGTATGTTTGTCACATATGTTTACAGCGCATGTTGTACGGTACGTGGTATGCGTATGTAATACGAAAACGAAAATAAAGGCAAACGTTAGCATGGTCGCTAAGCTAAATGTAATTGACGGGATAATTATTCAATTGTTTGATGCTAAGCGCTTAAATTAAGCAAGATATGTGCACAATTGGATTTGAAGATTGGTTGATATAGCTTTACAATAATAATATATTCCCCAAGTAATTAAGGATAATTTTAAATGAATATACATATAAATAGGGTATGACTTTAATGGAGTCCCAGCAAACAGCCAAACTAAGGTATCATCAATGTTTTCAATAACATTACGATGCCCACTTAATTTAGAATATGCATAATATTGTCTATTAATAATAAATATATAAATACTGACATACACACAGCGCCATCTAGTCCCGAATTAAGCATTTAGCTTGTAATTTGGGTACTAAACAACGGATAAACATACTTATATTTTTTTTCTTTCTAACTATACATAAGAAACACCCGGACCAATACAAACAGACACGTTCATGTACTCAAATGTTTGTACTGCCCGGGGATCGAACCCGGACCCTTGATGTAAGAGCCGACGTCTCAACCATTACACCAAATGGGTCGTCAAATATGTATAACGTTCACAGATGGTAAACATCTTGAAGTTAAAACTGGATGTGCTTAATATGCATATTCTATGCTTTTTCTACCTGAAATACAGGATATATCCTAGTCCAGGTGTCAGCCCACCATTATGTATTAGACCCTATGTTTCTGAATATTGTATCTTGAATAATATGTAAATGGTGAGGAATAAACGATTATTATTATTCAGCTGTACGTCCTAATATGTCCAATTCTAAACCAAGGCTTGCCTTAATAACTGCCACGCGGACCGGCAGATAGTGGGCAGATATTTTTGAATCATAAAAAATAAATAAAAACAAATTTATTTACTTAGGGCACTTTCATTCTAAGTGTGCGAAATAAACTAGTTATCACTCCAAATGTCCAAAAGCGCATTCTACCTGCGACACGACCAACATAATGTTCTACAAGAAATGCCTCGTTTTCCCTTTTTTTCGCTTAAGGAAATATACGCAGTTGAAATTGATATTCGGCAACAAACAAGTAAGGGGTGAGACGGGGTAAAATTGAATACGCTCACCTTAGAGGGTGATTTTTTCATATCTACCCCGATATAAAAATAAAGACATACTGATTTGATTCTATGAAAAGTCAGTTAACTTCTTTTATGGCACGATGTGATAGGTGACACGTGTGCCCGTAGTTACAGTCGTAAAACGCGTTGAAGGGTGAAACAAATAATTGATGAAAGTAACTAGTTGTATCACCGGTCACAGTCACCTGGTCACCCCTAGCTTTGTCTCCCCCGGGGACAAGTGGTTTTTTTTTAAATATTCCCACCGGTCCCGTCTAATAAAACTTTATAACTTAATCAACTCTATAATAACCATGTTTCTTAAATTATACTAGCAGACCATGATTATATAAGAGGTGTCCAATAAGTACTATTCAGTGGACAGCATTTTTTATCAGTTCGATAAATTCATAAGTTGTTCACAACAAAACCTCTTGGTTATGTATGGTTCCCTAGTACTTTTTTCCAAATCATTTTAATATTCCTAAGAGTAAATAATACTCATGTAAAGTGTTGCCAAGATGTCCACATAAGGCTTGCCCTGAGAATATTACGATATGGTTATTATAGAGTTGATTAAGTTATAAAGTTTTATTAGGGGTGAATAGTGGATTTTTTTTTCAATAAAAAATTCCCAAACGAACCCCGCCGGGACGACGGGATGTTAGTCCAATCATGCCAGGTAATTAATTCTAAGGCAAGAATGAACAGGCTGGTTTTAGGCAGGCATGATCCATCCTAGGCCGCATCAACACTTACCATCAGGTGAGATGGCAGTCAAATGTTTGCTTATAGATGCTAAAAAAAATCTTAGTTACACTTGCTACAGAACCCTCTTTGGCCCAACTATGCCTAGCTATTTAAATTTTTAGTTATACTTGCTCTCTTTCTGAAACCCAAAATTTTGAGTTCTTCATGCATGTATTTTACTGCTATACGTGTCTACCTAGATAAATCATCATCGACCTACCTTCAACCCATCAACTAGACCCCTTATTCTCTTCGACCTATCGCAGTCTTCTGCTGGACATAGGTCTAGGCATTTTGGAGCCAGATATCCTGGGCCTACCGTTCAGCCTCTACCAGCGAACATTCGCAAGTCAGTCCAAGCGGGCCGAAAGACTTCTGCCCGTAATTTAGAACGACTCCTTTTTTCGGACTACTGCTGTTGGCCGCAGATGGTCTTTACAGCTTCATCGGGCAATTGGCGAGCGCAGATGGCTCTCAGCCTTAAAATTTACACAACGAGCCTAAGGGCGTTCTAGAGTGGGACTCGAACCTCGGCTTTGGGCGTTGCAGGGGAGGCTCGGTAGCCTAACATATGTATGGGGAGAAAAGCGGCCCAAGCAGTGATCTTAACTAGAGTTAGAAAGGGATGGCACTAATAAACGTATATAGCGCTATCCCTTTCTAACACAATTTCAGCAAAGATTTGAGTCTCGTCTAAGACTCAAACGCGGTCACAAGTCCAAAACTCGTCTGCCCCAACCCTAAGGCAAATGTGATTATTTCATATGTTTTTTATCATTACAAATGATTAAAGTCGTGTTTTTCGCAAAGAGGAATAACTAACAAGTCGTGACAAATAGTGTCGGAACTAAGCTTTGTTTTCGGCTACCTTCGGCCAGTTTCGGCAAACTTCGGCAAGCTACACATGTGGTCGAGAAATAAATATTAACACTATGACGAATTTTGTTCAAGGTTTCTTTTCTTATATTCTTCTGAATAGATGGAACATATAAATGCAATAGAATGTCTTAATAGATAGCTGTTTAGCTAGTTCAATTAATGAGATTTATGATAAGAAATATAAAAAAGTGAGAAAATTTACAAACCGACACCTCTTTAGAGAAATGGTTATTTTAAAAATATGAACTAAAACCGTATAAAAGATTTTTTGAATTAAGTATTTACAAGACACTTTCATATTAATACTTTTTGATGTTTTCAACAAAATTCATCATCATCAGGCTTAAACGTCCCACTGCGGGGACAGGCCATCCCACACAGCTTAACCATGTGTATATTGGGCCGTAACCCAACACACGGTACTAATGCGGATTGGTGAAATAAGGGACTCTATTATTATCCGATTCGGCTTTGTTTTCGCACAACTTTCGGCCTTCAATCGGACACTAGTTTCCAGTCTTGCAAGTTTAAAGTAAAGGATTGGCCGCGCGAATCCGTCCTGCTGAAGTCTAGTTAAGCTAAAAAGCTGGACTAAAAATCTAGACGTACTCTGGTTTAGGGTATGGCAATGGTATAAGACGTAGCGATAAATTATTCTTCCTTTCTTTCTTCCTGACCTAGTCAGAGCTTTGAGTTCAAACAATTGTCATATGTTCTATATTCTATGTGTGGATAGACCTGGCTAACCTTTATAGCAGATCTGATCAGGTAATAGGCGGAACATCTAGCTTGAAGAACCAATGGCAGCTGGAGCAAATAGTGCAAGTACAGCGTGGGACGGATAACCAAAAGATAGAGTGACGATCCAAGAAACAAAGAAAGAAAACATTTAATAATCCAATGCACCGCAATACAATAAAAAATTTAAGAAAGAACACAGAACCAACATGTGCTACAATGTCTGAATCAAACGGACTCACTCAGCATAAGCCAGGGACACCAGTAGTGAACCCTGGCGTTGATTTTCAGTGAGCCCGTTGAGTAGTCGCACGGATGATCTTGCTGCTAACAATACTTGAATAAATAACTACATATTAATATTACTAATACAATAATAATAAATACACTTTGTGTAACATAATTCTAAATAAAGTATTAATAACATGAATGAAGATGTGAGTATATTGTATAAGAAATGTCTCTCTCGAGCTTTAATTTGATGCTGAAATGTCTCCAACCGATGGAGAGAGGTTTTCTATGGATAGCCTATGTTCAGCAATGGATATAATGTAGCCTGGTCGAGGACAGATGCAAAACAGTGTTGACAGAAAATAATGTCTTTTAAGGCCGTTGTTTTATTCAACACTGTATCGGTCCTGGGCTGCTTCTACCAAATATTTATCAGGTGAGCGTTCTCTTCATACAAAAAATACAGTGCTCGTTTACAATTATAATAGAAACAAAATGTTACGCGTGACTTTGAAATATTTTACTGGAATGTTGTGCTCGGTTGTGATCGAATGCAAATTGAACACTTATTAACCCATTGAACGCCGGGCCAGACACAATAGAAAATCTAGTGTCTGGCACCATTGGTGGGCGGTCTAACAATAACTGGACAATCATCGTCATCAGCTCATTAAACGTGTCCACCGAGGGGCACGTGCCTACCCGTAAAGGGTGTGCTAAAACAACTGGACAATATCGTAACTAAATGGTTTGTATTTTATACCGTGCTAAAAATAATAAATTAATATAGAAGTGGAACTCCAATACCTATTTTAAGGTTATTGTTGCAGGAACTATAGGCCTCAGCCGCCATTTGCTGCGAGGTGAGCTGTATTCTTCATCTGTTTTTGATTTATACTTTTGACATTGAAGATGTATATACATTCGTTTTTTGACATTGAAGATACATTGTATATTTTATATACGTTTGACATTGACATTGTATATACGTTCGTTTGTCAAGGTTCGCATAAATTTCGCAATATCTCCGAAAATATGCAAGTTAACCAGGACTATTTAGTATCGTGAGATTAAGAAATAAATGGCGGATCGTATGATGTCGAAATTTAAAAAAAAATCGGATATTTTTCAAAAACATGTACAGTCCTTGCAGTTTCCGTACTTTCATCTTCAATGCCCTCGTAGGTTGCGGGAACTGCAATGACTACATTTTTTAAATTAAAATCCTATAACTTCAGCCGAAGTCGCGCCGCCTATCACTGTACTCTTATCACCCTTAGTGAGAGGTCTTTGTGCAAGTGCACCTTTGACGCGGCTCGACATTGTTCTAGAGCCGGTGCAGCGGAATTAGCGACTGGAGCCCAGCCGTTTACAGAGTGCTGCAGGCCCTTTGGGATGCAATCTGTTGCAGTTTGCTAGTAATATGTGACACACATTCGTTGTTTTGAGAGTTATGGTTAGTTATACGTTTTTCCATGTTATGATTTGCGAAAAGATTCCTTGACCGAAGTATTTGAGGCGTAAAGAATTTGAGAAAGACTGTTTCTCTCCAACTTATCGTATTTGATAATATATTGATATGATTGATTGAGCATAATAACTGTCTATCAATTGTTGGTCTCCTTTAATGCCGCTCTGTCATAGCTCGCCGTATAAATAAATCAATATCCACTAACATTCACACAGCGCCATTTAGTCCCAAGTTAAGCATGAAGCCTGTATTATGAGTACTAAACAACGGAAAAATAAACGTATTTATTTACATTTTTTTTGTAAATACATACATATTTTACATAAAAAATACCCAGACCATTACAAACAGGCATGTTCATGCACACAAATGTTTTTACTGCCCGGGGAATCCGGAACCCTTAGTGTAGCAGCTGACGTCTCAACCGCAACACCAAATGGGTCGTCTATCACTCACTAATTCTAAATCTATGGTATCACTAACCAATAGATGAGCGTCTTGACCGTATTGTACAGTTGGTAACAAAAAAATATATACGGTCTGCAGCGTAGTTGTTGCTCCGAGTAGCGAGTGTCCATGTGTATCCAATTAACATCTTATTATAAACTTTATGTATGTTCTTGATTACATAGAAAATATTTATCTTTCATTATGCTTATGAAATGCATTGAAAATCAAGAATAAACCCACAGGTTTGTACAAAACAGTGATATATTATAAATGTCGTAAACTGAAAGTCTGAAACAATGTAAAAGCAAAACTAAAGTCTAAGCGAAACGCCTACATATAAATTACTCCTCGTGTCCTGCAGTCGCCTGAAACGGTAATTCTCGCGCAATGATGTAAAAAAGTATAGATTAGTGATATGCTCACAAAACAATCGAAAAAAGTGTTCCGAATGCAGTGACAGCACACATACACATTTTCGAATTTCGAACACATTTACCTAAAAAAAAGTACAAACTGTACTCTCCTGGGCCGTTTCTTTTTTTGAGGCACGGATGGCGTATCTACCTTTATATATAAAGAATATCATTGTTCTCGCGGTCGATTTGAATTGGGAGTGTACTTAAGAAGTCTTCTAATTCTCAAGCGAAGGGAAAACATTTCGGTGGAAATGGAAATACCTACGCGGCGGAATTCACGAATGTAAAATGATAAAGCCGTGTAAATCTTCCTGAGTTCGTGTAGTATTTGTTTGGGTTCATTTAGCGTCTGCATTAAATACTAAGTGCAGAAGTATTAAGTAATACCAATCATTTTAATAAATATAATTGAAAGAAGGATGAAAACATAGTTCTTTTGAAAGGATAAACAGTATTCTTGTATTTTATTTAATAATTTGAGTCATAGTAATTAAAGAATAGATAGAAATGAAAGAATCGAATGAAATCATAGTTCTCTAGAAATATTCTCTTTTATTGCCAATCTGTCATGGTCAGGCGTATCACTTACCATCAGGTGAGCGTCCTGACAGTCCTGATCACATCGTAACTTAAAAAAAATAAGGAAGTTTGACTCCGATTTCCCTATAAATCTTAGAATTGTCCATATATACAAGCTCGCCTACTGATTGTCGTTGCTCCATTGTTCAGTTACATTACGGCCATGGATCGCTTGAGAGCCATCCAGCGCTAGACCACTCAGCCGTGGAGCGCTTCAAGCGCTCTCCAAACAAATGCACGCATGTGTTGATACCTAGTTTATCGCGGGAAATCTGCATACGCGGCTGTATGGCGCAATTCCCTTGTCATTTTGGGTTGATTAAAAAAATACATCAATTTTACGATAAAATTACAGTGAACGTACGGCAAAATATACACTATTTTGCCGTTTTCTTTGTTATCGCATAAAATATAATGTCATACAATTTTATGAAAGAGGAAGAAGGCCTCTGGCCTATGGACTGTATTGTGTACTTGCGAAAGGTTACTTGGTGGAGGATGAACGAGAAAGGCGGAGGCTATGTCCAGCAGTAAACTCGGATAAAGTTAAAGAGATACTTGTAGATAAATCCTTATAGGAACCGGTGGCGTATGTGCTTCTTAGGTGCACAGGCGTAGCCCAGATCCGCAGGAAAACTACGGGCTCACCGGTAACAGTTGCAGACGCCCTGAGGAGACCGGGAAGACTGATCTGCTTTTGGAGGGAGATGGGCTGGCTGGAGTGACCAGAAGGCCGCCATGGCTCACGCACCATGGTCCACTGCACGGACTAAGTGCGGAAACCAACACCACTAACATAGATACTTATATATGAGGTAGTGATGTAATGAATATTGCATTCCTAACATTCGCGAATGCGAATGTTAAATTTCAAATAAAGCGCGCGTCAAATATTTGACAGCTTTGACATTTCGTCCCGGCCATGTTGAAACCGAACATAGCCGAGCGCCCGAACCGATACAGGTTGAATGAACGAAGTTAGTCACAGAAAGAAAGTTCATTCGAAGAGTTTTGTTTTGATTTAAGGTTCTAAAAAATAAAAAAGGTTAAGTTTTTCATATTATGGAACAGTCAATTCACATATGATTAAATAAAATATAAAAAGCTTGCTTATCTATTGTGTTATTAATTCATATGCATCTATCTATATAATAATTTCCTTTTAGTTTGTTAAAAACATTCGCAAATATTCGCATCGTTTTTTGCGAATGCGAATATCGAAAAATATGCGAATATTCGTGAATGCGAATGCGAATATCGTTACATCACTAATATGAGGCTATCATTCCTGCTATGGTAGAAAAAATAGATAGATCCTCGTATAGATTACCTTTTTAATTATTTGACGAGTTATTGTCCAATTGTAAAAAAATCCCTCGCATCAAACTATTTTACACTGCAACTCGTAAAAATACACATCCCAAAGTGCCTCCCAAAAATACAAGAACATTAACAAAAGTGGCCAAATTTAGAGCAATTGTCTCAAGTCCCTAATGGAAACGCTAAATTTAGCGTCGATAACGCATCCTGCGCACGAGTCGATTGTATTTACTTATATTGTCTTCCATATCCGCTGTAAAGGGCGAGGGTTGGAACAAATAATTAAATACATACTCGTAATGTTGAATAATCAAAAATTTGAATCTTATTCATTTGTGTAAGAAACAGTGTGTTGAAAATGAAACACGCTGTCAGTAATGAAGTGATAAATAACTTAGGCAGATGTTGAATTATTGAATGATGTTTGAATGGAAGCCGCGTTGTACTATTCTTTAGGTATACTACTTAAAGTATTTTGCTGTCAAATAATCAAAAGTCGACAACTGACGATGTCATCTTTTCTAGGAAGAATAGGCTACATAGCTAGAGCTAGAGCATTTTTTGCTTTTACACTTATTACAGGTAATATTTGATAGTAATAATTATGAAAATATTCCATGCATCTTTGAGGTATTTTACCAATCGAATTGTGTAACATCTTGCAAGTTATTGGTCCATCCATAATACGACCAACGCTGTTTGCCAAATCGCGATCATCATCATCATCAGTTTATTAAGCGACCCACCTAGGGGCAACAACCTACCCGTAAAGGATGTAAGCCTTTAGATCCACGCGGCCCAGTGTAGATTAGCTGACATCACGCACAACCTTTGAATCTCTGCTTGCGCAGGTTTCCTCACGATGTTTTCCTTCACCGTAAGATCGTCGTATATAGATTTAGTTTCGAAAATTCGAAAATACATTGGTACATGGCGGGATTTGGACCTGCACCCTCCAGATAGGCAGGCAACAGTTCACTTCAATGATCCATATACGCTCAAGAACTCGTCTTCTCAAACGGCCGATTGATTGGTTCAGCGAGAATTGTTACCGATTTGGTGTCACTTTAACGTACTGAGCTAATGCTTTATCGGTAATAGTTTTGCTACGAAAACTACCATCACTCGATTACCCTTTCGAAGACTCGTGAACTAGTGAACCAATCCCACAATCAGTGCAGATGTCTCATCTGCGTATTTTAGTATGCTACTTTGCACTAAGGCCCGCATTACAGAACGAGAGTCAAGCGTTGATCTTTAGAAAGAAGAAGAAAGAAAGAAAAAACATTTATTACACCACAAAATTTTACAATGACATAACAAGGATTATACAATAAAGCAATTTAAAAAGAGAAATAAAAAGTAAGTAGGTATAACAGGAATTAAAATTTTGTGGTCTTTACTTAAATTTAGTCAGAAAGGGATAGCGCTATATACGAGCAATAGCGCCATCCTTTTCTAACTCAATTTAAGTAAAGATTAACATTGAGTCTCGTTCTAGAATATGGGCCTAAGACTTTTAATACATGGGTCTTTTAGTGCATAATCTACAATTGAATATGAAACAAAGTATTATTTATTTATTTATTTATTATTA
This sequence comes from Leucinodes orbonalis, assembly GCA_019425675.1. Lineage (NCBI taxonomy): Eukaryota > Metazoa > Arthropoda > Insecta > Lepidoptera > Crambidae > Leucinodes > Leucinodes orbonalis. Next base: position 129,015 of record PQWD01001865.1, read on the forward strand.
TTATTATTATCCAGTTGGAGACATAATGATATCCCTTTCATATCTGTCTGTGTAGCTTGTAGTGTAGTGTAACATTAAGTCTACATTTGTGCCTTTGCAGTAATATAGAACAGCATTTCTCTTTTTGTGTACTTCCGAAGTAACTAAATTTTAAATTCATAATATGTGGATAATGGTGCTGGTTGCACATTGACTCTAAACTTAGTTAATAAGACTTACAAATATCCTTGTGTGTAATTGTTCGTTATCCTAAATAAAGAGAAAAAAAAAGAGTAATGATAGTGAGTAAATTTTCCTAAATTAAAACATTTGGCACGCGTCTAAAAAATTAGGGGTGACTCCCCACACTCGTAAATAGGTGTTTCGCATTTACAAAACTACTAATTTGGGACCGCATTGTCCAAAACAATTTATAACACCAACCACCTGGACCCTAGGGTCCAATTTGATGAATCCCCGGTCGTAATTACCCTAATGATTAACTGAGCCCGGACTGTAATTTTAGGATGCATTCAACGGATCAGGGAGAGGGTCATGGGGGTCATGACCCCCGCCCCGAGCTATTTTTAAGTACTATACTAACGTACATTAACAAAATACATTATAAGTTTTTAACTTAAATGTCCATGGGCGGCGGTGTCACTTTCCATCAGTTGAGCCGCATGCTCGTTTGCCTTCTTATTTTATAATAAACAATAACTTGACTTCTACTATTCGACCCCCTCCTGGCGTCTAACCTGGATCCGCCCTTGGATGCATTGTGCATTAGTGACTTAGTGTTGCGGGTTGTTTTGTGACGAGCGTAGAGTCAAATTAGTTTGAAAATCAGTAACGAATGTTGTTGAATAACTTGGTGGTTTTAAATGATTTCCTACTTATTCGCCTCTTTTCCTCTACAAATTTGAAACCATAGGCGATCTGCTGTCATCAACAGCACTTAATTTGACAAAAATGAAAATTATTTATTGATTGTGCGATTAGTGACACTCACTTTGCATACCGTACTCAAAATCTTTGTGTACGCTAATGTTTATTTATTTAATTTGGTACGCAGACAGATTACAATCTTTTATTTCCAGAAGAAATTAACGAAATAAATGTACCAGATGGTAATCAATAAAAAGCATACACAGCATGGTCCAAATAATGATCTGACATTTACAAACAGAAAGCTAGCTTGTAAGAAAGAAAGAAAGAAAAAACATTTATTTGACCACAAATACAAAACAAAACAATTATACGAAAAGAAACCAAAGTAATAAACACGTGAAAAAGGAAAGATTAAACAAAAATAAAAGACAAATGAAACAAAAATAAACACAAATAAAATAAAATAAATGTTATTTGTGGTCAAGTGGGCCCTGCCTCAGCTTATACTGCCGTGTGTCATTTACAGTTTCTAATGATTCATCAACTTGGCCACGGCAGCGCTGGTGTTCTGACAGAGCCCTTGTACAGAGTGCTTGTACAAGGCTACTTGTATAAGGTCCTAAGACTTGCCAAGACTGACGATTTAACTTACCCTAAGGGACACGAAATCATCTTTCGCTTCCGACAATCAGGTGGTACAGCCTTCAATGTCATAGTTAAGCTGGCATCGCACTAAAGTGACTTTCATTCAGCGATCTCTGCGCGAGATTTAATTCACGATCCTCGGTCATGCAGCGATCTGAACCTAATGCTTAGACTATATGATAACAGGGGCATTTGAAATTATTAATACAGTTTGGTATGGAACGATTTAGAAAGATGATGATGAGATTGTACAGGGGGGTAGCCACAATCTCTTAAAACTGTATTGTTATAATGATACGTCAGCATTTTTGTACCAGAAAAGACGAAGTAATATTATTGTAACACTGTTTTACTGGTAACCCCCCTGATGTCATTTTTTTGGCCGTTTAGAGCTGTGGTGGTGGCGCGATGGCGGCGACGGAAATTCATGTGTTTTGTTTATTGTCATGTCATTTTACAATATTTCATAATTATATTGTTTTACTATCGATACAGTAGTACATTTTGCGCAAAAGACTATTGAGGTCATTATTTGTGGTCATCATTTGTAAACAGAACCACGAATATACCAAACTTTATTTGATGAACATATTTTAAATCGGAGATATAATTGCATATATTTTTCATCACACATTTATTGCTATCATACTGTTATAATATAATTTTATAGCGTCAGTTTCATTCTTGTTGTTTTTATTACAACTATGGCATCATCAGAGACAATGGGGGTGTTATCTCCCCTAAAGCTTAGATAAAACCCATCGTTGCCTCAAGATTTACGAGCGATCCTGTTAAGATTACTGATAAAATAGTTTTTGAGGTATTCCTTGTTAAATTGGTTTAATGGAGTTGTTACTTTGTTTTATAGTATTATCTCCGAGCTATTAGCGATCTATTAATAGAGGGGCTTGCAGTAGATATCTATAGATTTTTCTATGCGTATAGATATTTTGTGACGACCGACGACGTATTAAGTATCTAGGTAGGTAGGTAGGCATGATTCCTTGTTTATTTTTTTTAGATTAAGATATTTCAATATATACAGACAAATAAAAGTGACACTTGTATTGTTCTACATTCAAATATTGTGTTTTTATTAATAATTGCATACATAATATTATCTTATAAAGTGAACGGGACGGTCAGTGCGCTCACCTGGTGGTAAGTGATACGCCTGACCATGACAGAGGCAGTGTTAAGGGGAAAACGTTGTCATTATTTTACGACAGTACTGCCCTGCGCCCGTCCCCGAGACAGCTGATGTTATGTGTCTCATACTTGGTAATTTTACAAGCTACAGCGCCCTCGTCCCGAAACACAGAAGTGCAAAACACTCATATTTCTGGGACTATATCTGGCGCTGCACTATGAGGTCAATTTATTAAGGTCGCTACGAAAGACCAGCGTCATGGTGTCTTCATCATCATGGCTCATGTTGAGTGTCTTGATTTAAGTTGTTTATGACATTATGTAACAGTCAGTTCGCTCACCTTGTGGTCAATTATACGCCTGACCATGAAAAATGTAATTCAAGTTCCAACAAAAATTAACAATAGTAGGTAGACATAAGTTTCCTTTAACACTGCCCCCATCACCCGAGACGACAAATGTTACGTCTCTCATAATTTCTCCAGTACCTAATTTTTGTAACTCATCCAGTGCCCTCATCCTGATACCTAAGTATAACCCTTTGACCGCCAACGACGCCTTAAGGCGCCAGACACAATAGATTTTCTATTGGATTCCCGGCGTTCAATGGGTTAAGGAAATTCTTGTATCATCATCATCAGCTCATTAAACGTCCCCACCGAGGGGCACGAGCCTACCCGTATAGGGTGATTAGGCCTTAGTCGTCCACGCGGGCCCAGTGCGGATTGAACCACTTCACGCACAACCTTTGAATTTCTTCGCAGGCGTGCATGAAGGTTTCCTCACGATGTTTTCCTTCACCGTAAGAGCGTCGATAACGTACATATATTTTCGAAAATTCGAAAACACATTGGTACGTGGCGGGATTTGAACCTCGGCCCTCCCGGTAGGAAGGCGACAGTTCACACCATTGAGCCACCGACGCTAAATTCTTGTATACTGCCACAAAAATAAACATTCCATTATTTAAACTTTAAAGTAAATGCACTATCAGCTACATAAGAAAACCTAACAATGCATTGTGACAGATCAATACGCATTTCTCACGCCTAGCAATCGCCAGCGTCACGCACCAACAAGGGTGGGCGGCCATCATTGCAAATTGCTGGCACGTGTCGCCGCCGCACGTTGTTGTTTGTAAGTACTATAGCTGACAGTGTGTTGACACATATAAAAACTAACAATATCTACGCAATATTGTCTATTTTGGATAGATCAGCAGGCTGATCACTTAATTCATCATCAGCCCATTAATCGCCCCCACCGAGCACAAGCCAAGTAAAGGGTGTATAGGTCTTAGTCGTCTACGCGGGCCCATTGCGGATTGGCCGACTTCACGTACCTTTGAATCTCCTTAGGCGTGCGCAGGTTTCCTCACGATGTTTTCCTTCACCGTAAGAGCGTCGGATAACGTACATATTTTCGAAAATTCAAAAATACATGTTTATGCGGCGGGGTTTGAACCTGCGCCCTCCAGATCGGAAGGCAGCTGTCCACACCATTGAGCCACCGACTTGTGTTTTTAATTACTTCAATTTATTTGTGAGCAATAAAGTGTTTATCTAACTTTTAAAGGCTAGGAAGCAGCTGCTGCCAAACGCGAGTCCATTCATGTCAAGTCAACTTCTATAAATATTGTTGTTTAATAACATTCCGTAATATTGTTAACGTATTGTTCAGTCGTTGATTTGTCAATTAAAAGCAATCGTAACACGCATTCACATTAATAATGTTGTAAATGTAGTGGCCTTGAGTGTTGGTTGAGTGTTCCATTGTGTTGACAAAAGCCCGTTCGGCAGGGGTTTAGGTTTGTCCAATAATTGTGCTTTCGTTATTGTGGAACACATTTTAACATGTGTAATATATTTGATTTCAGCTCGTGATACTAGTCTAATGATCAATTTACAGGGCTATAGTAATATTATAACAAACATTCTTTTAGTATTTATAATATTAAAAGAGCGTTTGTTATAATACTAATATTAATTCAATTGGTATAATGTATCATCATCATCAGCTCATTAAACGTCCCCACCGAGGGGCACGAGCCTACCCGTACAGGGTGATTAGGCCATAGTCGTCGACGCGGACCCAGTGCGGATTGGACGAATTCACACACAACCTTTGAATCTCTTCGCAGGCGTGCATGAAAGTTTCCTCACGATGTTTTCCATCACCGTAAGAGCGTCGGATAACGTACTTATAATTTCGAAAATTTTAAAACATATTGGTACGTGTCGGGATTGAACCTCAGCCCTCCCGGTAGGAAGGCGACTGTCCACACCACAGATTTCCCAATACAGGAGATGGCGCAAGCCGCATTTTTAAGTGCGACAAATGTAAGCTCAACGAGCATACACTGGCTGCCAGTTTACGCTCTGTGAGACGAGTCAAGACGCACGAATATTAGAAGAAATTACCTTTTTTTCCCAAAATGCCATCCTGTGCAATTGTAACATGCAATCATCGCAATGAATCAGTAAATTTACAGAAATATAATAACTTTTCACAGGTAAGAACCGAAAAGAAATTGCGACACTGGGACTGCCTATAAACTTGGCGGCTTGTCCAGTCTAATTGTATATTCGGATGTCTGTGGTCCACACCATTAAGCCACCGACGCTCCATATAATGTATACTTAGAAACTAACTAAATTTACTTAAAATATTTGAATTAACTATATTTGATGATCATACGTAGCCAACTTAGATAAAGTTAGTTTATGAACAGTTTCACTCCGCGGCAAAAGTCTGCTCATCGCGTCAGAGGCAGAATTTTCATTCAACATCACGTCGCTCGCTACATATTATAATCATAATAAGTAGCTCGTGCTTTTGATTTTGTACTCTTTCTGTGACGAATTAAGGTCAAAATTCAAATGAATAATTTTACGTTCTAAATATAATAAAAGCTACGTATTT